>OY728136.1:484071474-484222640 GCA_963277665.1 Viscum album | reverse complement strand
GAAATACCCCTTTTGTACTGGGTGAAAATTTGGTTGGGGTCGCCTAATGTCTGATGATGTTATGGTTTTATAGATCTAAGATGTACATGTCTGTTTCACCCCATTTCAGACTAATAAAGTTAAATTGATCAAAAATTATTCATTAATAATTAAATTCTAATATATATATATATAGTGATAATACTAAAATATTAACCATTTATATATAGTAAATAAAAAACTATCATGATATCATAAAAATAATTCATTTTGTGTTTTTGAATCATATTTCTATGACATCACAGTAATCATTTGATTTATAATCCATTAGCTTATATTACCTTTCATGTTTTATGTAATATGATATTGGAAACACTATACCTGATCTGAATTTTAAATTTAATTTTGTTTTTACTCGTCTTGAAAATTAGACCTACATCCTTTCTTTGATAGAATATTTAGTATTCATTTTGGTGAAAACCATAATTTTAAATTCTTTTCAAGGTATTATAAAACATAGGATTTATATATATATATTGTTATATACATTTTATATAGGTTTTCATGTGTTTGTGTGTGAATTTTATAATTAAAAATTAGAGTTTTTAATGATTTATTTTATCTATTTTATGAATGAATAAAATGATACATTATATGCATACCTACATTTCATTTATTTATTTTTATTAAATATGAATATATTTTGATTAAATGGGATAATTATTAATAAAAAATGGATATATATTAATCTTATGAAAAAAATGGTATGAGGATATTATTAAGTAGTTTATAAAGTTTGCAACAAATCATGTATATGATACTTCAAAAATCATTTTTTTCATTTACGTTGTTTTTATTCAAGATGAAATTCTATAGTGAAGTTAGAAGAACATGATTTTTTAGGTAACATATCGAAGTTATAAATGTTGAAATAATCATGGGAAAAACTAAATGTATATATTAACTATGATAACAATATGGTTTATGGATCGTCTAATATGAATACAAGGGTAAATGATGATAGAGATTGTATTGAGGAAATTACAATAGCAATTAAAGATGACTGTCATAATTATTCAAACATGTTTGAGAAGTTATGGTGCATTGGAAAGATGTCATTTTATTCCTATTATACTAATTGTTAATCATTTTCATCCATAAATAATATAAATAATTTTAAAGATGATGTAGGATAGAGAGACACCATCTTAACATAACCACTTTCTCTCTTGAATTATATCATACTAGATGATAATGAGATTACTTTCTAAATATATAGTATTTCTATGATCAATGCTTATAATCTCTAAATAATAGTCACACATTCAAATGATTACATATTTTTCACAAAGACCACTGATTACGTAAAAAAATTACTTAATGTGGTGAAACTATATACAAGAATAATGAATCAAGTCCATAAAAAGTTGTGTGGTACTTTCCAAAAATTACAATGTTTAGAAACCTATAAGTATGTGAGGATACTGTAAGTCAATTGACATGACATACAGATAAATTAATTCAATATAGAAAACTTCATCACCCATTAAACTGTCATTAGTGGAAGCGAATTGATAACGTGTATCCTAAATTGGGAAACATTTTTTGAAACCATTGACTTGTTCTATTTATAGAAGTAATTAATCCCTTTGGTGTACAAATTATATCTCAAAATATATGGACAATTTTATTGGTAAATTATGACCTGTCACCAGGGTTATGCTTGAAGTGAGAATACATTATCATGTCTCTACTTATTCCAAGAAAAAAATAACAAGGTATGATGTTGATATTTATCCAGATCTATTGATTAAAGATCTAAATTTAATGTTGGATTATAGTGTTGCATTATATGACGCACCTAGAAATGAATATTTCAGGTTGAGAGGCATGTTGTATGAGATGATAAATGATTTTTCTACTTAAGGAATTACTGTTGGATAGAGTGTTATATTAATTCTACGGTTCTCCATTTATGTAGATGTTATATAGTTAGCTAGTTTGAAACATCCCTCAAATCTTGTGTTTCTTGAACATTGAAAATTTTAACCCAAACCCATAAATATCGATACTGGAAAAAATTATATGATGGGAATTTATAATATGGTATAACTCTATCCCCACTAAAAGGTGATCAAAATTTTGATAAAGGAAAATTTATTGTCATAATTTCTGGAAAACCTTTTTTAAAAAACCATGTAAAAAATGGTTGGAAAATAGATTAGTATCTATTGAATTACTATACTATAATTTTTTATAGGTCATAAATTTTATTGATATCTCAGATGTAGAAAAAAAAATGTATGCGATATTATCGTTAACACATTACTAAATGAATTCTTAAAAATATATATAATATTAATACTGGGTTAGAAATGGTTAAAATGAGGATAAGGGAAGAGTTGGTGCTAGTAAAGGGTGATGGTTATACATTTATTCCTCTATAAGCATACAATATTTCATGGCAAGTGAGATTTTATTTGTTCCATTTCATAAATTATGTAAATGTTTTAGAATGGAATTTATCATTTATCAATAATATCATGTTGATGATTGATTTTGAAGTTAAAGGTATAAAAATCATATGATTTTCATGTTTTAATGAAAGATTTATTGCAAGTTTAATTCCATTGTATTTTGACAAAAAATTCCAAACAAACATTTTCCAATAGTTTCTTCTTTTTCAAAGAAATGTGATTTATATTTTCATACTCAATGAAGTTTCCAATTATGGGAAAAAACTATTTTCATATTAATTGAATTGAAAATTCTCTTCAAACATCCATCCTTCGATATAATGGTTCACTTGGTTAGAGATATTCGACTATGTAGTACCATAAATTACAAATGGACGTACCCCATTGAATGAAATATAATAACTTTGAAAAGTTACATTAATAATATATGTTAACAAGATAGTTTTATTATGGAGTGATATATTTTTAGGAATATGTTGAATTATATACTAATAACCATTTCAATGGGGATAGCATTTTTCTCCAAAAATCTCATCACAATAAGTACCTTATAGGTGAAGAGTTTTTTGAAAGTGATATTGTCTCAATTACTGTGATAGAGTGGGAATATAAACACCTTCTAATTTTATATATTATTATATAGTTTTTTTTTTCTATATTTAAACCTGGTAAGTAATTATAATGCATGTGAATCCATAAGAGGATGAAATATTGATATTAAATACACATACTCAAGAGTTTTTATGATGAATTCAATACCATATTTTTAACATGTTATTTTAAAATAAAAATTCAATTCCATGATGACTTTAATTGATATGATAAGGTAAAATTATAAAGTAATTTTTTTATAATGGTTATATAGATAATAGTTATTTATTATATACAAAGGAATATGATATAAATTGTATGATAAAAAATAATTATTGTACTGTTGTGGTGAAACTAAAGCATATATCTGATATCAGGGACATAAATCTAATTTAGGAGGATATTCATAATTTTTCATCCCTGAAAAAATATGGGAGTTGGATTATAAAAAATTCCAGGTGTCAATTTTTCTATTAAAATTGGTCGATAAAAGGAGTGAAATTAAAATTAATGAATTGGGATTCATAAAAGTTAATTTCACTAAGGAAGGTTACAATGATAAATCGTTCCAAAAGGTATCATAGTAAGTACCAATATTTTATATCCCAAATACTATAAATATAAATTAATTCATTGTTCTCTTGAGAATTAAAACCACTATAGTGCCAAATGAAAATTCTATTGAGGATGACACTTTCAATGTAAATTCATGATCAATTTATGGTGGTTTAAATATATATTATGTCTGTTATTTTAAAAGGGATAAAATTGGTAGGTCTTGGATACTAGATATAAGATCCAAATCCCTTTATCCATTAAAGGAAAAAATATTTCAATGAATTTTTTAATGTTTTTTTAAGTATACAATGTGCTACCATATTACCTTATATGTTCAAAAATGCAGTTATATAATCTAAATTAAATAATTAACCAATTTTTTAGATAATATCTTCTTCATATTATGATGATAACAATAATGAAGAATAACATATTGATAATGTTGAAAATGAGGAAATGTTTCATGGTGAAGACCATATTATTGAAATAATACAGGAGCCATAGTGAAAGAGTCTAAACGAAAATTATTATGGCAAGAAAATCCAAATTTAAATTTTTTATTACGAAGACATTTTTAGGGAAAATGAGAAACAAAAGTTCACAAAAGGCACCACTACATGCTAAAGGAACTCACAAAATGGTTAAACACAAGACTAATATTACTGGACCCAACTACTCTATAGAGTTCCCAGTGCAGCATACTAACCTGGGTTTCTGGATCCTCTTTGATAAGCTCTTCAAGGTGAGAAATCATCATTTCCATTGTATGAATAAATTCTTCTGAGTTGATTTTACTCCGATTGAAGCCTCAGGCCAGTATTCTATCTTGTTTATCTAACCACACTTCTTGATTCTCTATGGAATCAACTTTTAACCTTCGTTCATAGATTCTATTGAACTTCTCTTCTGAGACATTAGGTCGTACAGCTTTCTCAAGCATTTCTTCCTTGGAGTGCAGGATATGTTTCAAGCATTCCCCAACCTCTTCTTCTTTGTCTCTTGAATTCCTACTAGATCCTTCACATTCCCCCTTTTGTAGGGATATTATTTCCTTGTTTCCACCATTCTTGGCCAACCTATTCTCCATTGGTTTTGGCAAGTGGGAGTAATCCTTGCATCCCTTAGACTTTTTCCCCTGAACCACAATCCACTCCCCGGAATCTTTAATGCATTTTCCCCTTTCTTCCTTCGAGGGATGTGAGGACATTTCCCTTGAATTCGATCCATGTTATCCACTAAAGGATGGAAATAGCTGTCATCACCTAAAGAATCATACTCCTGAGATAGTGAAGGTTCTTGAACTTCCAACCCCTCAAAACGATTCCCCGGCTTCAACGTCATGCCTTCTTTGAGAGGCCTCTACATACAAGGAGGCCCCCCCTTACCTGCCTTTTCCACCAAACCAGAATTATTCCCCCCAGCCCCAACCTTCAGAAGCACAGTAGGGGAAGAATCAAGGGTGTTTGGGTCTAATGGCTCTAAGACACTCTCGCCATCCAACCTCCCTTTTCCACATTGAGGTTCTATTGTAGCCATCAAGAAAGACTTTCCCTACACCGGGGTTGAGCCTATGGGCTATTTATAACTACGACCCACAAATTGTGGCTACTTGTTTGTATCCTCCCAACCTCGGCCTTGTTCACCAAGACCTTGGACATCACTCCCTACCAAGTTTCCCACGCCTTCCTTGATACAATTGGATATAGCTGGTAAATTCACCATAGCAAATCATAAGAGAACTTCTTCTACAACTCCATTGAGCCCCAAATCAAGCTTCAACCAGGAAAAGATGTCTGAAACTCGTGGTTATGCCCCCTTTGGCTTCACAGTATTCACGGCCACTAAAGAAAACAAAGGGGCCATTTCTTCTGATTACTGGCCTCCGCACCAAAAGAATTCAGGAGTCTAACTGGAACCATCATCATTAGAACATCCTCGTGCACCTCCTCTGGCTCGCCCAAAACATCATTATCCCATAACTGTACATCCATCCCGGTATCAACCTACACCATAGATACCCTGTCCCGAATCGTGCAATCACTGCCATAAGTCGCAGGGGCTCTCCCCTGCACTGAATTCGTCCCCTGAGCGCCCCGCCAACAGGAAATGGCCGCGTGACCCAATCTACGACAGGAAGAAGAAAAATCCACCCAATGATCAAATACCACCATTTGCTTTCATCTAACCTCCTGGACATCATCTATGCATAAAAAACTGACCGGCAGCCTTGACACATCTACTTCCACACACATACACTGGTTGATTGGATGGAACATCGAAGCGGCACACAAGTCAACACAAAGAAAACAAACCACTAGATTTCCTAGCGTACGAATAATTTCTAGGTCATGGAAAGGGAGAGGCAGTTGTGGAAGACATACCCAAACTAGAAGCATTGGAGAATCACGATGCAGGTATAAGTCGTAGCTCCACCAAAACAGGAAGAATCTGCATTCGCCACATCTTCTGGGGGGACACAACATAGAACTAACTTGATCCTCCTGTCACGACCTGTCCTCGGGGCCCGTGTCGTGACTACCCCAAGCCCGCCTGCCATAGGCCAGGGGCTGGCGACTAGCACCAAAGGCATAAATCTCGATAAAAGGGAAGGCATTGCCTTTATATAAGAAAAAAACACCACAGAGTACGTAATCTGATGTAAACACTAAGTAAACTGAGTAAAAAAGTAAGTGCTGATAGTAAATGGGCCAGAATACAAACCCAACTGAAAGTACAATACAACTAAGAAGAAATTACAGCAGTAGTACAGTAAATCAGCAACCACCAGGTCATCCTCCATCTATCCTACCTGAAGGGTGGGTACAGATTGTCTCCTCAGTTCCTCGGGTCCGGCCATCCGCTCTGTGTACGTCCCGCCTGATAGTCCACCTCCGGGTACCGTCACGCTCCACAATCCTCAACCACAATCAGTGTTGTATGTTGTCTGCAACCAGCACAACATAGTGCGGGCATAGCCTGTGTAGGGGTGAGTATAGGATACTCAGTAGGGACCCCAAGACCCCCGATGGTCTCCCAGAATCCACAAAGAATAAACCACAAATGAAGGATACAAATACAAGGTATCATCTAACACTACTTATGTATATTCCCATACATATACCTATGTCTTCAATTCCAGTTAGGCTCCAACTTCCGAGCCCAAGTTCAACCCAGTCCACACAGGAAAATACAACCCAATCCACATAAGAATGCACAACCCAATCCACACAGGAAAGCAAGTCAATCATATCGAAGATAATGATTGAAAGTCAGGACTCAGCTCACATAGGTATACTACTCACGAAGAAGGGTAGAGATGATAGATATAGTCTCTAAATCATCTCCCCTGCCGAACCCACATAGGATCCAAGTAAAGAAGTCTTCGCTGCCGAACCCACGTAGGATCCTAGTATAGTAACCATCGCTACCGAACCCACGTAGGATCCAAGTACAGTCGTCCTCGCTGCCGAACCGACGTAGGATCCATGTACAGGCGTCCTCACTACTGAACCCACATAGGATCCAAGTATATTCATCATCGTCGTCACAGTCGCAGCCTGCTCTAGGGTTCCCGCACACAGCACGCTCGATTTCAGGAGGGTCCGCTCCACGAGCCAAGGGGGTTGATACATCAAATGTCACGAAGAATAGAGTTGATGTATCATGTAGTTACTTCCCACTTCATAGGGGAAAAACCAAGGAAAATGTGCCCAAGACATGGAGAAAAAGACAACCAAGCCATTTCCCTTAAGTACCTGGCATGTAGGTAAGCGATACACGCCGTGTCATCAGACACCGGGTACTGCCTGTGTGATACAGCCCATGTCGCAGGGTTGGTCATGTAGATAAGTAATTAGATAGAGTGTAGTATGGTTACCCTCTGTGTCCAAACCTCTAGGGTCGGTTCCATGTGCACTGGCCATGCCTGGCCGTGTGGTGGAGTACATGCCCGTGTACTCCACCCCGTGTTTGTGTACTTCCAGAATACACGCCAAGTCATCACGAAGCCACTTCTACTATGGTGAAGGTAGTACATTCCATGCCTCTTGGCTGTGTGGTTCTGCCCATGTCCATGTATCTCCCAGATTACACGCCGAGCCTCGTGAAGCCTCCTTTGCCTTTCTATGAAGAGAATACATGTCGTGCCTCTTGGTTGTGTATTGCTGCCAGTGTCCGTGTATTTCCCAGAATACACGCCATGTCTCATGAAGCTACTTCTTCCATTCTGCGTAGAGATTACACGCTATGTGACTGGGTTCACACGCCGTGTGTTACTTGTCTAAACCCGAAACTCAGGCCGCAGTACTCCTACACTACACGGCGTGTTCGTCAGAGGTACACGCCATGTATTCTGGAATTTTCCAGAAACGACACCTCTGACCAGCACGCCTCCTATGATGTCAATTCTTTATTCTGATGAACTGTTCATCACGAACCTTCAGACACCTAGTCACCCTGATTTCCTGTAATCATCTCCAGTGTTTTCAGGCCTCCGATCGGCTCCGAAAGCACGATTTGATTCACCCGCTCGAAGAACGGTCAAGGGATAGTCCTTCCCTTTCTAGTTTGATCTGTTGCCTTCTATCATCTTCACACCTCCACTAGGACGTCATGATGTTGGGTCTTCAATTTGGGATCATTGAGTTACATAAAGAACTTGCAATGATCCGGTGTTCATCACCCATGAAGAACATGAAGAACACACCAAACATTCACTAAAATGGCAGAGGGATCGGGCCGTGTTCGTTTGGACCAGTCCATCTGCTTTATTTTGGTACCAAGAGGTTCAAGAGAAACAAACTTGGAAGGAAGAACCAGCATTTCTCAAATAAGAACAAACCACTACCTTGATAAACAATAACGTTTGCCGTCGACGCGGAAGATGGAGTCGCAGGGTGAGGGTTCGAATATGGCGTTGGCATACGTCCAAGGAAGGAATATCTCCTAACACTATCTGCGAAGAGAAGATGAAATGACATGTCATCTCTCCTTGTGATGATGGCGTTCTTCGTTGAAGGGAGTCGTTCTTTGCAGGAGGATGATGTTTTTCAAGGGATTAGAGCTCTCTCCCAAAATCCTCACACAACCAGCCAACAAAATAAAATAAGGCCTCCCCTAATTTTATTATTTTTCCAAGCATTTAAAAAACTAAAAATTCAAACACTTGATTCAGTTAATTGAAGAGTTTGAATTAATTGAATTAATGTGGGTTGATATTAATTGAGTGGAAGAGAAGAAGTCACTTAATTAATTACAAAGGGTTTCCAACATTAAACCCAAGAAGATTAATGGGGGAGTTAGAGGAATTTAATGGAATGTGAAGGGGTGGGGCTCATGTGGGCCCC
The DNA here is from genome assembly GCA_963277665.1 of Viscum album. NCBI lineage: Eukaryota > Viridiplantae > Streptophyta > Magnoliopsida > Santalales > Viscaceae > Viscum > Viscum album. Next base: position 484,213,690 of record OY728136.1, on the reverse strand, counting down.
ACCTCAAAAATATCCTTACATGGGTTGTTAGTAACTAGTGGGTCCCACCCCAACTCCCATACCTAGAATTTAACCACTTATCATAAAGAATAAAATTTGTGGCACAAATTTTATTCACCCTATTTATTTAATCCACATTTTTTAACAACTCCCCAAATAAAACGCATCTTTGGTTAAGGTCCTATTAAGAAATTACCAGTGTTGTGGTTCCATCAGTGCCCTCAGATTTCAATTCCGAGCACCGGTTCAAAATATATAAAAACCCGCTCGTTCGTTCACTAAACGTACCCGAGCTAAACATCGTAAAATGATTCCGGGCACACCGGGCCTCAGAATCAGGAGCCGTCAGAAACTGCATACTCATAGAATCCCAAAGAATATAGGAATAATATTTTCCTTGAAATATATAGGTCTTTACATTACTCTCACCTCAGGGATTTACATCCCTATAAATATACTTCATAAACTAGGGAAACAAATGAGGGTATTGTGCACGCATTTGAGCCTCCTACTCCAATGTGCTCTCCTGGAGGATCCCATGCTGCCACCAGATGCGCACTACAGTAATCGACTGTCCATGTAGTACCCGCTCCTTTAGATCCTTGATCTCCACCGGGACCTCCACAAAATTCACCCTGTCATCGATGTCCAGCTCCCTGTGATCAATGATATGCGTCGGGTTGTGCATGTATCTCCTCAACTGAGATACGTGGAAGATGTCGTGCACACGGTGCAACTGAGGTGGAAGAGCCAGGCGATAAGCCAGCTTGCCTATCCTACTGAGAACCTGGAATGGTCCGATGAAGCGTAGAGATAACTTGCCACCCAGACCAAATCTCCGTAATCCATGCTGAGATGAAAACCATAGAAAAATGTGGTCACCATCCTCGATCTTCAGTGGTCTCTGCCTCCTGTCAGCATATGACTTTTGTCATCTCTGAGCAGTCCTCATCCACTCAAGGATGATCTATACCTTCTTCATCGTAGCCTGGACTATCTCTGGTCCTACAAGTGCTGACTCCCCAGGGTCTGTCTAGCACAGAGGTGATCTGCAAGGTTGGTCGTACAATGCCTCGTATGGTGCCATCCCGATGGTGGAGTGGTAGCTGTTGTTGTACGAAAACTCTACCAAGGGTAGGTGATCCTCCCAGATACAACAAAAGTCAAGGACACATTCATGGAGCATGTCCTCAAGAGTCTGAATGGTCCTTTCCATCTGGCCATCCGTCTGAGGGTGAAAGGCGGTGCTCAGGCGTAGCTGCGTCCCAAATGACTCCTGCAACCCCTTACAAAGCCGGGAAGTAAAGCGAGATTCTCGATCAGAGACGATAGATGATGGTACACCATGAAGCTATAAAATCACCTGAACGTAGAGGCGTCCCAAGCTCTCCACTAAGCCTTGCTCTATGATGGGTAAGAAGTGGGCCGACTTGGTGAGTCGGTCGACAATCACCCAGATGGAGTCATGTCCTCTGGAATTATGTGGATGTCCCGTCACAAAATCCATAGATATCCCATCCCACTTCCACTCTGGGACCTCTAAGGGCTGTACTAAGACTGCTGGTACCTGGTGCTCTGCCTTCACCTGCTGGAAGGTGGGGCATCGTGAAACAAACTCTACCACAACCTTCTTCATACCTGGACACCAATGCTGTCATCTGAGATCCTGGAACATATTCGCTACTCCCAGATGTACTTCCAAAGGGGAAGTGTGAAACTCTCCCAACACCTCCTACTGTAATGCAACTGGTACCATGGTAAGTCCTCTGAAAAGGATGATGTGCTCTCCTCCTACAGAAAATCCATCAGGTGCATGTCTTTTGGATATCCGTGCACGTTGCGTCTCACAGTCAACGTCCTCATGCTGTGCCTCCCTGACCCGCTGAAGTAGTGGAGGAGTGACTGTGAGCGACTGTAGGAAGTCTACCCCATCTCTATCCATGAAGGATATCTGTAAAGAGAATAACTACTTTGTCGCCTCTCCAAGTAGCTGAATGCCCGACCTCCTGCTAAGACCATCAACTACTACGTTCCCCTTACCATGGGTATATACTATCTCAAAGTCATAGTCTTTGAGGAACTCGAGCCATCACCACTGTCTCAGGTTCAGGTCCTTCTATGAGAAGATGTACCTGAGACTCTGGTGGTCATATTAGACTGTGAAGCGCTCTCACATCAGATAGTGCTGCCACATCTTCAAGGTGAAGACCACTACTGCTAACTCTAGGTCATGGGTAGTGTAGTTCTACTCATGATACCTCAACTGTCATGATCCATAGGTGATCACTGCCCGATCCTACATCAGGACACACCTGAGTCCGGTTCCTGATGCATTGTAGTAAACTACGTACTCTACTCCCTCCTCCGGTATCCTCAAGATGGGTACACTGGTCAATCTCTGTCTCAGCTCCTGGAAGCTCTACTGACATATATTTTACCACACTATTGGTTTCCCCTTCTTCATCAAAGATGAAAGTGGTGCTGCAACTCTGGAGATTTCTAGCACAAATCTCTGATAGTACCCAGCTAGTCCTAGGAAACTCCGCACCTCCATCACGCTCAGGGGTGGCTCCCAAGCTAGTACTGCCTCGATCTTCACAGGATCCACTACAACTCCCACCTCATAGATGATGTGTCCCAAGAATTGGACCTCTCAAATCCAGAACCGACACTTCAAGAGCTTACCATAAAGCTGGTGCTCTTGGAGTGTGTCCAGTACAACCCGCTAGTGGTAGGCATGCTACTCCTCAGTAGTTGAGTAAATCGGTATGTCGTCGATGAAGACTACGACAAATCGATCGAGGTAAGGCTGGAAGATCCTATTCATGAGTCTCATGAACACTTCTGGAGCATTGGTTATTCCTAAAGGAATAACCAAGAAATCATAGTGGCCATACCGACACCTGAAGGTCGTCTTCTGCACATCCTCGTCTCGAACTCAAAGCGGATGATTGTCTAACCTGAGGTCTATCGTCGAGAACCATTGTGCTCACTTGATCTGATCCAAGAGGTCATCAATACTCAGAAGTGGATACTTGTTCTTCACATTCACCTGATTCAGGCGACAGTAGTCGAGACACATTCTCAAGCTCCCGTCCCCCTTCTTGGCGAACAAAATCGTGGAAGCCCAGGGTGAAACACTGGGTCGAATGAAACCCTTTCCCTACAAGTCCTCCAGCTGTACCTGTAGCTCTCGAAGCTCAGCGGGAGCCATCCGATATACTGGAGTAGATATCAGGGCTATCCCAGGATACAGGTCAATGTAGAAGTCTAGCTCTTTTCGAGAAGGTAGTCCTGGAACGTTGTCAGGAAAAACATCTGCATACTGATCCACCACAATAGGAATACTCGGACTCCGCACATCAACTATTCCTAGGATGAGACTAGCCAACTAATGAGTGATCAGTTGTCCTCTCCTCTTCGTGATTCCATCCTGCACTGAAAAGGCTCCCTTCTCGCTGGTGAAGGTGAACCTCCTCCCATCTGTGCAGACACACCGCACCTTGCGCCTAATACAGTTGATATGAGCATGGACCGTAGATAACCAATACATGGCCAAGATGATGTCATAAGGCCTCGACACCGCTACAAGAAGATCCAAGCCAAAGCTCTCGTATCCTAGAGTATGATCACACTATTGGCACCAGTACATAATCGCCGAGTTTGCTCCCGTAGGAGTCTCTAGCTGTAAGGACTGAGCCAACAGCTTTTTCAGAATCTCCGAGCGCCAAACAAGGGCAACGACAATAAAAGAATGAATCGCTTCTCTATCTATAAGAACTGAAGCAAGGGGGAAATAGACACATATAGTACCTCGAATCATCTCAGGTGCACCGTGGTCGTAAGATTCCACTGCCTGAAGTTGAGCCTGCCTCTGCCTGCCAGCACCCTGTGGTTGGGGTGGACCTCCTGGTGGTGGTGGTGGTAGAGACTCAAAGCGTCACCCACCACCTACTGCTCGGTCAGCTCCTCTGCCTCATCCGCTTTCTCCCTGTGGACCGCCACAGTCAAACCTATGCCTCTGCCTGGGTGGTCCCTCAACTATTTTATGCTTCTCTTCATGGTAGGTCAGGCAGTCACGAGCCATGTGGCCCTGCCCGCCGCAGGAATTGCAGTGTCTGCCTCTCGTATGACTGGCACTACTGCGTGTGCCCCACACCTCCGAACGAGTATCCTCAGGTTTCCCACCTGATGTTATGGTCTGCTTGGACCTCTATGACGTCTGCCTACTACCGGCTGTAGAAGACTCTGCTACGTGCCGCACTGCGGTAGGTCTCGCTGCTGGTGTAGGCTCAGCAAAAAAGCTCTCTACAAGAAGGTCTCGCTCTAGTATTCCTGCCAGTGTCAGAATGATGAGGGAGATCATCGATGCACTGATCTCATACCTCAGTCCCTGCTCAAAGTTCTGGGACCGGATGAATGGGTCACGTACCATGTTCGTGGAGTAGCGCGAGAGATCGGTAAAAATCGCCGAGTACTGGGCTACTGTCATGATGCCCTGCCGACGCTGTAGAAAATCCTGAATGTGCACCGCATGAAGAGTGGCTGGAACAAACTCTGAGTAGTAGAGGCTCTCGAAGTCCGACCAAAGTAAGGATTCCTCATCGTGCACCTAGAGCATCAGGCTCCAGCATCTACCTGTTGCTGCGTGCATGAGACTCGCCGCAAGGATCACCATGAGGTCAGCTGGTGTCCCTACTAATCTGAAGACTCAGACAATAGCCTCCACCCAATCCTAGGCTACCTGAGGGTCTGTATCCCCACAGAACCTGGGCGATTTCTGACGCTGAAGCTCGTTCGGTGCACTCAGGCGATGTGAACTCTCACCTGTTGGGGCTGGTGGCATCGGTGGCTCGGCGGGTAGAGGTATCATCGGTGCCTTCACTGTAATGGGGCCCTGTACTGAGGCCTCGTCGCTCGGTGGGCTGACATCTCGCACAAAGATCATAACCCTAGCTTGCTGTCATCATGGGGCCATCCTAAAAAGAAACAGGTGTTCCACGGTTAATACAGTATACCTGGTGATCTGATACAAAGTAATCACAAAGAAAACATTGAAACACACATGAAATCAATGTTTTTCTGTACTGAGTCGGAAATCTGAGGGTAGGGTCCTGGTGTATGGATACGTCATCCACCGCACCAACACTAGACTCCCTGGACTAATAACCACATTCAATACCCTTAACACTATTGCTTCACATAGAAGAAATTATCAGAGTCCTAAGTTCTGCAGTAGAACCGACTCCTCTGATACCAATTTGTCCTGACCCATCCTCAAGGCCCATGTCGTGACTACCCAAAGCCTGCCTTCCATAGTCCAGGGGTTGGCGACTAGCACCAAAGGCGTAAATATCGATAAAAGGGAAGAAATTTTCTTTATATAAGAAAACAAACACCATAGAGTATGCAAGCTGAAGTAAACACTAAGTAAACTGAGTACAAAAGTAAGTTCTGAGAGTAAATGGGCCAGAATAAAAACCCAACTAAAAGTACAGTACGACTGAAAATAAAGTACAGTAGTATTAAAGTAAATCAGCAACCACCGGGTTGTCCTCTGGCTATCCCACCTGATGGTTGGGTACAGATAGTCTCCTCAGTTCCTCGGGTCCGGTCGTCCGCTCTGTGTACGTCCCACCTGATAGTCCACCTCTGGGTACCATCATGATCCACAAGCCACAACCATGATCAGCGATGTACGTCCTCTGTAACCAACACAACGTAGTGTGGGCATAGCCCGTGTAGGGGTGAGTATACGATACTCATTAGGGACCCTAAGACCCCCGAAGGTTTCCCAGGACCCACAAAGGATAAACCACAAAGGAAGGATACAAATACGAAGTATCAACCAAAACTACATAGGTATATTCCCATACATATACCTAAGTCATCAATTCCAGTTTAGCTCTAAATTCTGAGCCCATGTTCAACCGAGTCCACACAGGAAAGTACAACCCAATCCACATAGGAATGCACAACCCAATCCACATAGGAATGAAAGTCAATCATATCGAAGATAATGATTGAAAGTCAAGACTCATCTCACACAGGTATACTACTCATGAAGAGGGGTGGAGATAATATATGTAGTCTCTAAATCATCTCCCTTGCTGAACCCACGTAGGATCTAAGTACAAGAATTCGTCGCTGCCAAACCCACGTAAGATCCTAGTATAGTAACCATCGCTGTCGAACCCACGTAGGATCCAAGTACAATCGTCCTCACTGCAAAACCCACGTAGGATCCAAGTATAGTCGTACTCAATGCCAAACCCACATAGGATCCAAGTATAGTCATCATCATCATCGGAGTCGCGGCCATCTCTAGGGTTCCCGCACACAGCACGCTCGATTCTGGGAGGGTCCGCTCCACGAGCCAAGGGGGTTGATACATCAACTGTCAAAATGACTAGAGTTGATGTATCCCATAGTTTAGTCCCACTTCGTAGTGGAAAAACCAAGAAAAACGTGCACATGTCATGGAGAACAAGACAACCATGCCATTTCCCTAAAGTACACAGTGGGTAGGTAAGCGATACACGTCGTGTCATCAGACACCGGGTACTGCCGGTGTGATACGGCCCGTGTCGCAGGGCTGGTCATGTAGATAAGTAATTACATGGCATGTAGTATGGTTACACGCCATGTCCAAACCTCTAGGGTTGGTTCCATGTGCGCTGGCCATGCCTGGCCATGTGGTGGAGTACATGCCCATGTACTCCACCCCGTGTCCATGTATTTCCAGAATACACACCAAGTCATCACGAAGCCACTTCTACTATGGTAAAGGTAGTACACACCGTGCCTCTTGGCCGTGTGGTTTGGTCTGTGTCTGTGTATCTCCCAGATTAAACGCTGAGCCTCGCGATGCCGCCTCTGCCATTCTATGAAGAGAATACACGTCGTGCCTCTTGGCCGTGTATTGCTACTCGTGTCCGTGTATTTCCCAAAATACACGCCATGTCTCGTGAATCTAATCTTGCCATTCTGCATAAAGATTACACGCCGTGTGACTAGGGTCACACGTCGTATGTTACTTGTCTAAAACTAAATCTCAAGCCGCAGTACTCCCACACTACACAGCCTGTTCGTCAGAGGTACACGCCGTGTATTCTGGAATTTTCCAGAAACGACGCCTCCGACCAGCGCACCTCCCGTGACGTGCATTCTTCGTTCTAACGGTCCTTTCATCATGAACATTTGGACACTAAGTCGGCCCGAAGTCCCGTAATCATTTCTGGTGTTTTCCGGCCTCCGATCGGCTCCGAAATAACGATTTGATTCACCCGCTCGAAGAACAGTCAAGGGATGGTCCTTCCCATTCCGGTTTGACCTGTCGCCCACTTTTGTCATCGCACCTCCACTAGGACATCGTGATTTTGGGTCTTCAATTTGGGATCGTTTCGTCACACAACGAACATGAAATGATCCGGTGTTCTTCACCCATGAATAACATGAAGAACACACCAAAAATTCACAAAAACGGTGGAGGGATCGGGTCGTGTTCATTTGGCCCGGTCCGTCCACATTAGTTTGGTAGCAATTGGGTCAAGAGAAACAAACATGGAAGGAAGAACCAACGTTGCTCAAATAAGAACACACCCCTACTTCGATAAACGATGACGTTTTCCGGCGACGCGGAATATGGTGTCACGGGGTGAGGTTTCGAAGATGGCGTTGGTGTACGTCCCAGGAAGGAATGATGCCTCACACTAGCTGTGAAGAGAAGATGAAATGGCACGTCATCTCTCCTTGTGATGATAGAGTTTTTCGTCGAAGGGAGTCGTTCTTCGCGGGAGGATGAAGTTCCTCAAGGGATTAGAGATCTCTACCAAAATCCTCACACAACCAGCTGACAAAAAAAAATAATGCCTCCCCTTATTTTATTATTTTTCCAAGCATTTCAAAAACTCAAAATTCAAACTTTTCATCCAATTAATTGAAGAGTTTGAACTAATTGAATTAATGTGTGTTGATATTCATTGAGGGTAAGAGGAGATGTCACTTAATTAATTACAATGGGTTTCCAACATTAAACACAAGAAGATTAATGGGGGAGTTAGAGTAATTTAATGGAATGTGAAGGGGTGGGGCTCGAATGGGCCCCACCTCACCAATATCCTTACATGGGTAGTTAGTAACTGGTGGGTCCCACCCCAATTCCCATACCTAGGATTTAACCACATAGAATAAAGAATAAAATTTTTACCACAAATTTTATTCACCCATTTTATTTAATCCACAATTTTTTTATCAACTCCCCAAAGCAAATGCATCTTCGGTAAAGGTACTCTTAAGAAATTACTGGCGGTTCGGTTCCATCGGTGCCCTCATATTTCAATTCTGAGTACCGGTTCAAAAGATAGAAAAACCCGCTCGTTCGTTCACTGAACGTACCCTAGATAAACTTCAGAAAATGATTCCGGGCACACCGGGCCTCGGAATCAGGTACCGTCAGAAACTGCGTACTCGTAGAATCCCAACGAATTTAAGAAAAAAAATTCCTTGAAATTTACGGGTCATTACACCTCCAGTGAAGAACAACAAACCATCATATGCCTTCTATCCAATAGACCGAGCACCGCTCGATCCTGAATCCCCCAAGATTCGGAAACAAAACTGTCAAAGGCGTCCACCCAAGGCTGATTGTTCATTAATGCAGCAACCAGAGTTAGGTTTAGGAGGATCTCCTCATATGTAAACTCCGACACCGATAGTGGGATCACGAGGTCGCCTTCCCTAGAACTAGGGACCTTCAGACCAAGATTAGTCTATCATTATGATATACTTTCTCTATTTTACAAGAAATAAAATAATTAAATGTTGATTTACTCCACATTATTCTATATTATGTAAATTTATATTATATAATTGTTGATTGAAATTAGTATTAATGGCCACTAGAATGTCTCATAAAAACATTCTAACATTTCATATAAAAGAACATCTTTGCGATATTGAGGAGAAGATAAACCCCCATGAACCAGAAATATATGCACACATGATATAAAAATGAAACCTAGAATGTTTGAATTTTTCATCATTAAGAGGAAATATTTCAAGTACATTGTAGTTCAAAATATTATAATTGAATTTACATTTATTAATCACTTTGATTTAGATTTTTTAATTTATGAAATATAAAAGGACTACTGAGATAAGAACCTTGCATCAAAATGAACATATCCATATCATAAATAAAGTATGTGGTATGATTAACATGGAAAAGATTCGAATTTTAAATATACAATTATAATTTTATGTCATATGAACAAAAAACATAATTATGTTCCTTTGATAATATATATATTGATCAATAAAAATATAAATACACTCTTATCCTAAATCATGTGTTATATAAGAGGCTTTTGTGAATAAAAAGGTCAAATTGTAGGTTAAAATACAAAAAACTATGAAAATCATGTGTAAGTATGATGTAATAGAAATTTTATCAATATTAATTTAGTATTACTTAATAATGAGTACTTATTTTTCTATAATTTTTAGCCAGTTTAGACATTTGAATCATCATCATATATACCCATCGAATGACTCCTTCTAGTGGCCATGAACCTAGTAGAACAATATGGCCACATCAGAGGTCTAGGTTTTTTTGGTTAACATTAAACATATTTTTAGAAAGAATAGTTACTAGGGGATTAAAATGAGAGAATAAAACACATGAAAACCCAAAGAGACTCTCTATAATAAAATTTTAGTTGGTAGTTTTATTATTTAAGAAAATTCTTGGGTAGAGATCATGCGGAACAAAAGTATACTAGACACTATTACCTAAAGAGGCTCACCCCCAATATTTAGTCAAGAAATAACCTTCAATCAATCACCTTACCATAGGTAATTAATTTTTTATATAATTATTATTTCTGAAATGTGAGTGAAAATCAACTGATACTATTCTCATAAAAAATGGTGTACATTCCAATTGATTTTGATTTATATCAATCAGTACCCACCCATAATATTATTAGGATGGGTACAATATAAAATATACATGGATATGTTCTACAAAAAAATTCCAAAATATTATGTGATATTAGACATTCACATAGATCATAAGATGATTATTGAGCTACATATTCACCTTGATGATATGTATGTTTCTACGGTCTAACTATATATGGGAACATTAAGAACATGATTATTTAATTTTATAAAGATTCATGTTGTTAATTAGGTATAAACCTTATAATTTCTATATTCTAAAAACCTTAAAAATTAATTAAAAAAGGTATTAACTGAGGTATGTTATTAAAGATGGAAGTATAAAACGGAAAATTGAAGGTTGACTTAGTACAATCTGGTGGATCAATGAATAAATATAAAGGAACTTGCAAGAGTATATTAACCCTAATAATTCCATTTGAATTTTATTAACGTTACATATGTCATGTGAATAAAATATTCAAAGATCAAAATATATTAGACATTTAATTTGACGAACAAATTTGTTGAGAGGACGTTCCAAACATGATTGGTCATGGGAATGTAAATAAAATTCTCAAGGATAAATGGTTGGAATATAGATTTGGGAGTGTATAAATTTCGTTCAATTTCCTTATTATTTTGTAAAATAATTTCTCTAATATTTTAAGTATTGTTTAATATTGTTCATATTTTATGTGGGAAAATATATCAGCACTATGGGTGGGGAAACCCCTATGATAAATGTTTTTCACTAATTAGTCCTTATATCACTTTTAAAGAAGAATATTATATGGAATAATATAAAATTATAAACAAATTATAGATCGTTTTAGTGATGGATGAAAATATACTAAAATAATACATGATATTCTTAGTACTTAGAAAATGGGGGAAAACTTTATAGTTTAATAATATAATTTATATTTTTCATTTTCTTCATTAAATAACCATTTTTTAGAATGATTTTTATGATAAATATGATCAATTTAGATAATCTAAAGAATTAGTTTTTTATCCAAAGAATTGGTTTCCAATAAATAGGCCATGTATTATATCCCTTAATAATTTTTAAAATAATACATTAAGAATTTTATGAATAATCATTAAATTATACCTTTTATATTATATTTTTATGAGAATTTTATTATTATAGGGAAGTGTTTTCTTATTGTAAAAAACGTTGTATGAGAATGTATAATGGGAAAAATAAGCGTATGTATTAATTAAAGTGCATAATTCTTATGTTATATATAATAATATTTCACTATTGAAAAAAGTATTTATTTTTAACAATTCTTTTACATTGTCTAAAACAATGTAATGAAAATGATTGTGGTTATTATATTTTAAAATTTATAAATAATATTATAATATATCAAAAAACTAACATCCCTCAAGATGTATTTATGAAGGTAATTGAAATTTCACTTAAAACATTACTAATTTTTTTCATTTTCTATATTATTTTAGTACCACTAATACATTTGATAGTCCATGTATTCCAAAAAAGGAAGTATATTTGTTTATAAATAATTAGGAAACTTACGTGGTGTCATAATGTTTGTTGACACCATGAAGAGGTGATTTTATATCTCATTTATAATTTTTTTATTTCTTTGAGATCATAAAGATTTGTTTTAGCTACATATTATTTAGTTATATTATTTATCATTTTATCTATAAGTTATTTAGTTTATGTTCTTATCATATTTATCTACAATATATTTAATTATCATTTGTAGAGATTATAATAAGCTATTTCGTTCCGCCTTTCTCCTAGAATTATGTACCAATAAATATCACAAAAGGTATCCCTGCATAGTTCAGGGTTTTTATTGAAGGATAAAATCAATTCCCTGGAAAAAGACACTAAACTATATTAGGGAAATGACTATATTAAATGAAGTGGGTTTTTATGGTTAAAAGATATTACTCTTCAATAAGGACCCAAAACTATATATGATGACCTTTTATGATCTTTATAGAAATTGAATTATTATTGAAAAATAAATTCTCTATGACATCTTTAACAAGGTTGATACATGGATATATTATTTATTTTTCTATATATAGAGCTATTTGTTCTATATTTTATTTTTTTATGTTCTTTAGTGATGCAATTAAATCCCTTTTGTGTCCAAGAACCTTTAATAACGTGACTATGAGATAACTCTATCCTTTACTAAGTGAAATGGACGTTATTTAATTTAAAAATTAGTTTATTTGGGCATAAAACAATCACTTTCATATATTTTCCATACTTTCTTTAGTGTAGTTGAAAATATTCATGCCTACTCCCTTTGAGATTTCTCAAAACTATTAAATTCTAGCCATTCTCCTTAAAGTATCATTTTAGATCAGAAGGTGTGTCACATTTTAAAAAATGATAAAATTAACTCTAATTGTCTTGATACATTAGGAAAGTAACCCATGAATCATTTATGACATGTTGGAATAAACCACACATCAATTTGACACACATTGTTACTAGTATATATCAATATGTATGTTTTCATTTATAGTTGATATTTTTGTTACAAATAATTTTCACATACTCAAAACTAATAAAACGTTCTTTAATTGTATTAATAATTTTCATAAAATATCAATACTTCATTTGTGATGTGAATTAATTAATCTTACATCAATCTAATACATAGATTGAATGTGATGATTAAAAGTTATAGTCTCATTTTAAATTTGAAATTTTAATTGAAAACATGTGTCACATTCTCAATGATATGAAAATCACTATGATTTTCTTGATACATTATAAATATGAATGATAATTTATTTTTTGGGTAAAAAAAATTAACTTCATGTAAATCTAACACTTGTTCTTTTAGGTATGAATGAAAGTTTATGTTTTTATTTAAAATTGATATTTTAGTTCATAACACATGTCTCAATCTCAAAACTAAAAAAAAATTATTATCTTCATACATTATGTGAATGATATGTGATTTTTTTAAAATTGTATAGGAAGTATCCATTCATAGATCTAACACATGGTGTGTCCAGAATGACTTAAAGTTTATGTTTTCAGAATAAAAGTAACAATTTAGCTAACAACCCATATCACATAGTCAAAACAAATCAAACATGGTCATATTATCTTGATACTTTAGAATAATGATTAATTATTCATTTTTTACCTTTATAAGTTAACTGCACATAAGCCTAATACACAATGTGGTAATACTTACCTAAATATTATTTTTTAGTTTACAAGTGACATTTTTGTCGAAAACACTTGTCAAATATTCAAAAGTGAGAAAATGAACTCATATTTATTTCATAATTTAGGAAAATGATCTATGATTAATTGTTTATGCCTAATAATTAAACTACGTTTAATATTATATATTGTTTGGCTGTTATGATCAAAAGTGCTAGATTTCATTTAGAAATGACAATTTAGTTCAAAACATGCATTAAATTATAGTTTCTTGACATTCTCATACATGATTATAACATAATTGTAAGATAAAAAACATAGAAATAATACAATTTCCGATAATAAGTTTTTTTTCATGGTAAAATTAGTTACATACATCACAAGTACTCAATAAATTTTAAACATCATTTAATTCCTTCTCTATTGTCCTCCTAAAAGATCTCATATTATCTTTAGTGAATGTAATCACCTCGGGAAAAGGATGAATTAAAAACACATTAAGGGGAGGGACAAGAATAAATAAAATGATTTAGAAATAAATAAGAAAACATGGGTGATTAAAATAATTATCATCATACTATAGGAATTGGACCATCATTATAAGTATGAGGGAATCATTTAAAAGAGAGATAAAATGTGGAATATATATAATAATTTTTAAAAGAAGCTAGTTTCTAGACCCTTTTTATTATGAAAATAATCAAAATAAAATTTTTTCTAGGTTGAGAGGGAACCCATAAAATTTACTACAGGCCCACAGGTACAAAGGGCTTCTAAAATGAGTGACCTGAAGGCTCGTTGGTCTGAAGGCCGAAAACAATGTTTCTCCTTGAATATGAAGCCTATATTATGTCATACAACTTGTTATAAGCTACACCACCCCTACGTGTGTAATTAAAACATGTTAACAAATGATATACATAGTATCATGAGATATGTCATGTTACACAATGAATTTTAGGGATATATAATTTGGGTCCCAGACATTACATCATAAGATTATAATAATCATGCATTCAATATATAAAGGAATCATATAACCATCATAAACAAGAAATAAACCCATAGAAAAATAATTTGTATTATAATGATGTTATAAATCATGTGCTAATAAATAACATTTTAGGATACCTAAAATAATAATGTAAAAAATATTTTCTACATTAAATATTTTTATAAAATGAATATAGGTCAAGGTGAGAGAGGAAATAACTCAAAAGGAATTAATAATTTGTTTTTTTGGAAAAAGACGTGTTCTTGAAAAATCATTATAGGTGTCTTATAAATTATCTCAATAAATTAATGAAATTTATATCCCTATGAAATAAATATGAAGGTTAAATAGAATTAATTTATATGATTTTATATAATAATCATAAAAATATATATATAAATAGTGGATAAACCCAAAGCAAAGAATATGGTTCATGAGTCTACCTACTTTAGGTCACATAATATTTCATCATGTTTATGTGTCTTCTATAAAAAAGTCATTAAAACATGAATCATAAAGTTAATTATTTTCCATTTTTCCATTTTTAACATTTATAATCATTATATTTTATTTGTTAATCGTATTTTTTAAAAGTCAAATTTTTTTGTTATGTTTTTTATAAAATTATACACCATTTTCAGATTTTAGCATTTTGATTATTTGTAATTGATATTCTTGAAAGAAAAAATTTCGAAGAATAAAATATAGTAATATAAATTTATAAATGTAATAAATAATCTATATTATCCTTCCAAATATATTGTTATAAGTAAATAATAAAAAAAACTACTTGATAAAACAGATAATTAATAGGATGTGTCAAAAGAGGGAAAAAGATATGTATAATATATAGCTGTATTATCAATGAAATTTTAACCACATATATTTATTATTATTAAAATGTTAAATTAATTTGGAGGATTTGATATGTATTTGAGTGTATTAAATGAAAATTGAAAGGGAAAAGTGATATGAAAGAGAATGAGAAATCATAGCTTGTTTATGAAGTAGATACTTTTTCTAAAACCCTATGACCTTGAAGGTTCAAGGGTGACTAGCTCTAAAATGCCCCTTAGTGTACCAATTTTCAAAATATAGGAGAATTGGTTATGTATTTGGAAATAAGAGTTTTAATGGAAGTGGTCTTCCAAGGGAAGTGAAAATGGGTATTTATAAGTCAGGCGGGGTATTTTGACGTTAAATTATTGAATAAAATATAATTTTAAAGGTAAATCTTGTGGAAGTTATATTTTATATATTTTGAATAAAATTTTATATAAAAATATATATATTTAATACTTTATAACATTTTTATAAACTAAATTTATTAGTTTGTACAAAAGTAAATAAGAAAAAAAATGATTTTTTGATGAAATACTCTACATTTAAGGCTTTGGTAATTAATTTTTATACTTATAATTGAATTATATTAGATTATTTATCTTATTAAATATATTTATATTCAAGACATAAATTACATAATTGATTATTTTATTAAGAAATCCTAAATTATGTAATGAAAATATAATATTTATGTAAAAACTATATTTTTATTATCCACTTAAAAATTAATTTTTTTAAAAAAATTATAAAAAAGTCACCCCATGAAAATCATAATGTGATAATTATGAAAATGAAATTATGACTATCTAAATAATTTTATTACATTTGTGATTTTAATTATTTCATAAAATATATAATTTTTGTAAAGTACATTGAAATATACATTATAAAAAAAATAATACACGTACACTTTCCATTAGAATATAATTTAAATACTTATTTTTTTCTATTTTGTGGAAGAAACAATAATGAAACTCTTCTCAAAAAATATTATTGAACCCATAAAAATGTAGTGATAGTGGGAATCAGTTTTTATCTAATGTGTAGTACTTTTCAGTGTGACTTCCTTATGGTTTGGATGGGTTTGATGTGTGTGTAGTGAATGTGGGGCTCTCCATATGTCTCCCAATTAGTGGAAACCACAACTGCTTACCCTCCCCTATGGATTTTAGTATGAATAGATAAGTGTAATAATCACTATATTCACGAATCTTTCCTAACCTTAGTTATTGAAAGAATTCAGTCAGACTTTAAGATAGACATATTTCCCTTTTCACATGGGTATTAAAGGTGGTTCAGGTGTCTTGTGTGTGAAAATAAATCTTAAGAGAAGAGGTATCTAAATGATAAGGTCAATAGACACCACTTATTATCAAAATAATAAAATACCTAAAAAGAAATAATAAAAGGTGAGAGATTAACCATTAAGAACAAAATTAAATTATTAGAGGTGGATGGATTTTTCCTTGGCTTAAACACTATTGTTCTAGTGTGTTATCACTTGATATATTATAGTAAAAGAAATAAATAATACAAAAAATCATGCAGTAACATTAGATTAGTCAACTGATCAGTGGACCTCTCCCAATACATAGAACATAAACCCCCTTTATAGATTTATTTTGATCCTTACATTCTTTAGAAACTTCAAGTCCCATGTGAGAAACACAATTATCCTTCCTCGTTAACTTCTTTCAGTACCATTTGCATCCTTCAGTATTTCGAAATCCAACAAAAACTTCATAGATTTCTACCATGTTCACAGGACGAGGATACAAATTCATTCTGTTAGAAATATCTCCAGAATTCCCAACCATGAATTATATTTTCATGATCTTCCCCTTCTTCTACTTGATAGATGATGGTTGTGAATAATTTTGGGAGTAGTTTTAAATTTTTTGCTAGACCAATGAGAATGATTTTTGATTTTCATTCAAAAAAAATTATATCAGAAATTTCATATGTTAATCCATTTAGTTTATATTTAGTAATTTCCAAGTTTTATACTGAGGAAAAAAGTCACATGTAGTTATAAGAATGTCTTATAGGATTAATTAGTCTTAAAGTACAATGTGTAATTTCATACTTAATTAGATATCCTTAGGTTTCTGAAAAATGGAAATATCCAAATTCATATATAGACTATCAAATTTATATGAAGAGAGGGTTAAACTCATGCATTTGAGATATTTTATCAATCCAATGTCATATATGTATTGGCCCAATGACTTATGTGTGGGTGGATAAAGTTAAATGTGCTACCCATGGGAAAGTATTACTCATTGGATGGGAAAATATTATTAGATTTTAGTCATTTTTTATTTTCCCCCAAATTTAGTTCTATAAATCAAGAAAATCTTACTCGGGGTAGGTCTTTTACAAATAAAAATAAATCCTAATTAAATAATAAAAAATAGAAATAAAACCCTTGAAAAATTCCTTGCCCAAATTCATAAAATTAATGTATGGATTTCCAATTAAATCCAAAATGTAGAAAATATTTAAAAATCATGATTTAATTCATTTAAACATAAAATTATAGGTTTATTAAAGATTAAAAAATATATTATTTTCCCAAGTTTTATCTAATTTGAGGGATTAATTTCTCATTATAAACATATACGTAATTTGAAAATTTCATCTCTCATCATATTCTAATATTTATATTAACATAATTTATTGAAGGTAAATATTATTTATAAGTTATTACAATATTTTATTGGTTATTTTACTTTTCTTGTATCCAATTTACTATTCCAAATAGTCATATTACTATTCTAATGGTTGTTTTACTATTACAATATTCATTTTGATTTTAGAATTCCTATAAATACCTCTTATTAACTTCATTCATTTTTTGATTGAATTTATCTCATAGTTTTATATTCTTTATATTAAAAATTCCTATTCTATGAATAATTTTTTGTTTGTTTTCTATTTTTTTTAAAAACTGTGATATTTATATGTGATCAAAGTGAAATAAAATATTCTCCAATTTAGTTTATTTTTAGGATTATTTTCTTATTGCACTACTTTTAGTTTCATTAGTTGATAAAAGATTATGGTACTCTTTTAATATCCTCCTTAGGTTACCATGTTTTCATGTTATACTTGTAGTTCCACCAAACTACATTAACAAGGTGACTTCTCTTTTTGAATAGAACTTCTTCTCTATTGTCCAATATCATTAATCGACACTCCTCATAAAAGATTCCATTCTCCAATTAGACTACATATAGATATAGTACATGTGAGGGATCACATATGTATTCCTCAAGTGAGATACATGGAATAAATCATTCACTTGAGACAAGTTTGGTGGGAGTTCCATTCGATAGGCCACAACCCAAATATGATTAAAAATATCAAGTAGTCAATTTAGCTAGGATTTACTTATCCCTTATTCCTAAACATCATATATTTTTCTACTAGTGATATAAGAAGGAACACTTTCTCTCCAATATCAAACTTTTGGTCTCATCAATGATTGTCAGCATAATTCTTCCACATACATTAATAAGTTATAATATTTTTGTATATTGATTTGAACTCCCCTGCCATTTAGTTGACCATTTTAGGTTTAAATAGCTTATGTTCTCCAACTTTATCCCATCATGTTGTAATTTTAGACTTTTTTTCAATAGTTCATCATACGAATACATTATAATGATAAATTCAAATATATTTTTTATGAGAACTCTACCAAAGGGATATGTTTATCCTAACATAATTTGATGTCCATAGAGTTGTGTATCAAGATTTCTACAAGTTTCTAGATATTCCCTTCAAATTAGCCATTATTTTTGTTGTTATGGGACATAGTAAAATTCATATCAATATTCAAGGTATGTTGAATACTTTTCAATAACATTTCGGTCAACATCATACATCAATTAGATATAATTATTAGTGGTATTCCATGAAGACTCACTAGTTCACTAATGTATGTATTTTCAAGATGATTGAGTGATAAGTCCTATAAAATGGAAAATAAGTGACTAGTCTTTTTAAGATGGTCCACTACAAACCATATTTCATTATTTCCATTTTATATCTTCTAAAGACTATAAAAAATACATTTTTATGTTCTCCCATTTTCATATATTCAAGGGTAATTTTTTCTCACCTCCTTGGAATTTTTTATTTCTACTATCACCTACTTAAATACTAACACCATAATGAATATTCAATAATATATATCTTTATATTGTCCCACCAATAATTATCTTATATATATCTAGAACTATTCATGGTACGTGAGTGGAAAGTGAATTTTGAGCTATGATAATCATTCAACAGCTTCGTACTTATCAATGGTTCTGATAATAGACATAGTCATTCATCATATCTTATAACTCTTTTATCAATGTTTAATTTTAAGGGTTTCCCTTTTTATTGAATCAAAAAACTATTATATTGCATCATCATCCCTTTAAGATTTCAATAATTTCTCTATAATATATGTTCAATAAATCATTTGAACTAGGTAGTATTTAGTTCCTTCATTATTGATTCCCATTTCAATCTTATTCATTATAAGAATATCGAATAATTCCCAATCCTCATCATAACAATGGTTGTAGAATATTTTCTCCTTAGAGAATATTTCACTTTATTCACCTTCCCAAAATGGTAATGGGTTGACCATTTATATCCCTTGATCAGATCTAATGATATTCTTTGGAATATATTGAGATCTTACTTTGTGAATATATACATTACACTCTTATAAAATATTTGTATGTCACACTTCTCTCGATAAAGATAATTCATCAAAATATTCAATGAAAATATTATTTCCCCGAACTCTGGACCATGTTTTGGGAAGTTATTCTCATAGATCTTCAATTTTCATGAGGCATAGTCCATTACATTATAATTTTTCATGAGTAAAAACCCCATTATTTTCTCTTTGTGATTCCCTAGTGGTAATACCCATAGACATGGCCCCCTCCCCCCATCAGAATTGGGAGAGGAAGCTCCACCTACACCTCCCCCAAAATCTAGTTCTCGTACCTTTGTACCGCTCCCAGACTATGATTTTCTACTATCATTCTTATCTATCACTATCTATCTATAAGTCCTTTATCATTTCAAAGGATTTTTTTGTCTTGCACTTTCATATTCAGAGTACTAATGTCCCTGACCTTTTCAAAGTATTTCCTTAGCTTGTACATTCATATTTATAGTTCTCAAAAGCTTCAAGTCTCTTGAATATCACCTTTTGGATCAATTTGTATAGCATCGGCCTTCAGTTGGCACTTTTGATATGTTTGGCCTAGGGTTTTGGGGTTTACTAGAAAGGGAG
This sequence comes from Viscum album, assembly GCA_963277665.1. Taxonomy (NCBI): domain Eukaryota; kingdom Viridiplantae; phylum Streptophyta; class Magnoliopsida; order Santalales; family Viscaceae; genus Viscum; species Viscum album. Next base: position 484,193,422 of record OY728136.1, on the reverse strand, counting down.
TCCATTGGTATCCTCGATATGTGACACTTCATGATTCATTTTTATTCATATGTATATCTGATAATTGTCTAGTTCGGTGTTTCTCAAATGTATAATAAGTTTCACTTATACTTATTCTGATGGACATATGACTTTCACATGAAACTCAATGCACAGTCAATGGAATTGTGTGAAAGATTTCATGAACTTATTCTAGATTTAGAAAATAATTCTATAATCTGTATTCTTGGGAATTTGGTGTGTTGATATTTGTTCTCAAATAATAGAACCAATTCAGTTTTCCCCTTATATCACCGCATATTTGTGTTGAACACTATTTTTCTAAGAATATGGTGGGGGGGTTGTATTTCTGTAGGGTAAGAGTTTTTCTACAAGAAATATTTTGACTTCGAGTCCTACGATGATTTCTATTCTTCTTATATTCATGTGGGTCATTTTTTCTCAACCTTCCATTGAGTATGAAGAGATCTACATGTGGATATTGACTCAAAGTCTCTCCATTAATATTAAATAGGGCCTTATAAGGGCTTTTATATTGACATAGTAAATGTCGATCATATAAAGAATGAGTCTAAATTGGTGAATCTAAATCCAAAGGTGGTAAATATATTCATCAGATTGAGAATGGATTATTCAATTAAAATTTGGTAGTACAAACCCCATTGGGGTAGAGGGGCAAGAGGGGTTGTTTGCAACAATTTCTATGAAACCAAGTATCAATGGTTTAAACCCATCAACCTTTGAAATGTAATTGAGAATTGGAAATGGATATTCGGATAAAGTGGTGGTTCATACGGAAAATAAGGGAGGTGCATTGGTATTCATGTCCCATGGGATTTTGAAGCAGGTCACTATGACTATAAAAAAGTATTGGGTAAATTTAATGTGAATTTCAAGAACTAGAAGAACTCATATTTATATTGAAATAAAAAATTTCTTTGAATTTATGGATTTGGAATGCCCAATTCTCAACCAAGAAGATGTACTAGGTGAAATGGGTATCCATACCCCAATGCTAGAGGTGTATTTCTATGACGAACAAGGATTGTATGAGGCATAACCTAATTTTTAGATGTCTATTAAATATTTAATAGATAGTGTAGATGAAATAAAAGGTACTGGGATTCATAACATAAGGAGGAGGAGGGGATGGAAGGGGAACTGGGATGTGGGGAGCTGTATTGTGCTCAAGGGAAATAAAGTTAAAGGGAATAAGTATATCTCTCAACTTCCTAATATGGTCAAAAAAGGTATGCTAAAAGGCCCAAGGAGATGGATGGTGAAACCATGGATCATAGACAAGAACATAACATGAGTTCGAAACTTCAAATTGAAAATAAAATGGATGATATTGGTGAGTTTAAGGAACAAGAGTAAGCCGGTATAGTATAGAAGTTTAAAGAGAAGAATGAAAGGTGTTTGGTTATCATTCTCTATTATAAGGAAGAAATTATAGAATGTTTTTTCCCTATAAATTCTATACTAGTAGATGTCAACAGATTATCTGAGATAATCGTTAATGATCACACTAATTAGGATCAAAGGGTGTGAATTAACAAACAAGAACTGATTTTGGAACCATGATTCAATGAAAGAATGTTCAATTGGGAGAATATATATAGACATTGGATAATCTAGTAAATCATTTTGAAGATCTAATCAAGTATAATTCCGATATAAATGTAATCATAGTTCAATGAGTGTTATATAGGGAGATTGGTTCCAATAATCATATTTTAATTTTTAATGATTTTTTGATTTATATATGGGTTTTATGAAATTATATTTCAATCTTGTGAGGTTTCACACTTTTTCCTCAAATGTTCTTTTGAAATAAAAAATTAATTTCTAGTTGGTTACTCAATGTTATTCCATTTGGTACTTGATGGAAATATAAATATATATATCAAAAAAATTCACATGGTGGGAGTATGATTACAAAATAATTAATTAGAATCCTGTATAGCTCCATAAATATTTCCTCACATTATTTTATCCAGTCATACATTACACCTTTCAATGCTAAATTAGTTAGCAAGATTGAACACCATGTGAAATTTCTTGCAAAGCATTAGTTATAACAACCCTTTTCTTTATTACAGATTATTTAATGATTTTTTATATAAAAGTACACATAATAAAACTATAAATATCGATAAGTCTAGTGTATTTCATAATTGGATACATTAAATAACAAATTAAAAAAATGAAATACATCATCAATATTGTGAACTTCCTTGACATGCTCGTACTTAAAACTACATGGGATAACCTGGGGATATAAATAAGAAATGGGTGATCTATAAATACCATAAAGGGAATAAACATGACATAATATGAATAAATTAATACATGTTAAACAATAGGAAGATCCATGGGGTATAAAAGTAGTGATAATAATAAACATGGACAAAGATACATGGTATAGCATGATAATCATAAAGGAAACATGAGAAATATAGAGACAACTTAAAACACTACATCATAAACATAGGTTAAGGCTAATTTCAAAGAAATCCTGATGGAAGAAGTTACCTAAAGGAAACAGGTTAATTCCTTGTCCCAACATGACATCTCATGGGACTAAACATTACCCAATGTATTGGAGATCTATATAATTTCAATTACACCCATCGCTTTCATCTCATTTTCATAGTCATGTGTGCCACATAGATCATACAACATGGATCCATTCATGACCACATTTTATTCCATGACCATGGAGAGTGGAATAAATACATATAAGTCCTAATAAATAAGTAAAAGTTCATAAATTTTAACACACTTTATAATAAATGGGTATGAGTATTCACTAAACAATTTTTTGGCATGAGAAATCACGTTGAAATTTTAGCTGGTTAATGGGGGTGTATAAATATTCATGGGATGGATTGTTCAGATTGAAAGGGATCTATCATACTTTAGACATAAAATGGATAGTAAGTCCCTATGGATAAACATATCCGAACATTATTAAATTAAGATATAGGACATATGATAAATAAAATACTTGAATATAGAGGAGAAGGAGAGGATCCCTTACTAAATTTCAAAATGATAAGAGGTGTACATAAAGGTTCGTGGGAGGGATAAATAAGAGTGAAATGAGTATATAATCATTAATAAATCACATGGAATGAAATGGTGATAAGGAACAACATATCCCAACATTAGGAAAAGAATATAAAGAATTAAGATAAAGAATATACTAGAATAAAGAAGAGATGGAAAAGATCCATTACTAAATTTCGACATGGTATAGGTGTACATAATGTTTCATGGGAGGGATAAATGAGAGTTAAATGGGTGTATAATAATTTTTAAATCAAAGTTTAGGTAAGGTGGTTTTTAATATCATATCCCAACAATATTAAATTAAGACAAAAGGCATATGATAAAGAAGATGCCTGAATAAAGAAGATAAGGAAAAGATCCCTTACCATGATAGTGTGAATAAAAATGCATGGAAGGAGCTTTATGAGGGATTGGGGTTACATTTGTAGGAGTATAGATATGGGAGATTTTATTAAGGATGTAATATAAGGTTTTTAGTGAATATAAATGGGATATTGGGTTGATTTATAGTGTAAATGTGTGGGTTTTTTATTTTTTCTCATACATAGCTTTTGGACACTATATAATAAAATAACCAAAATGAAAAATCGTATAATGGTTTTGGACTTTTTTTATAAAAATGAGATATGGTATTCAATTATTTATAATTAAAAGGGCCTAACTTGATAATATAATACCATTTATGTTGTGTAAGTGAGTCATACTCTTAATGAAATGATTTTAAAATCATAAAATATATTAATTATGTTGTATGATTCACAATGGCTTTAAAAATTCATAAAATAAAAATAAAATGACATAATTTTAAAGGCAAAACATATATTTAGTCTTTTATAACCTTTATATTATTTATTAAATCACTTTTGGCTCATTATGATGTCATAATACACACTTTATATTTATAGGGTATTTATTTTTGAACCAAAAATTTGACTACATCCAAAAATTATAAAAATTCACCATAGAATAATTTCAAAATTATGATTCCAAAAATAATATTCATTTTAATAGAATAATCTACAAAATATTTTTATTTTCACATTGAATATTATAATCAACATTTGTTGAGAATTGATGATATTTCTTAACAATAACATTTTTTGAACACATATAAAGATTACATTTGACTTTATAAAAGATATTTGATAATTTATATTTAATAATAATATTTTATTAAAATATTATTTATTTAAAATTTCCATAAATTCACCAAAATAAATTTTTCTTAACTGAAATTTAATGATAATTAAAAATTCAATTTGTGTTTTATTATATTAAAATCAAAATCATTTATAATGTAATGATTAGAAGTAAATATAAACATTGTTATGTTGAAAATAATGTGGATAATTTTATTTCTAGGGTCTTGATACATATCTCTTTAATAAACCCATAAAATCTGTAATGGTAAGGTGCAAGATGGTGATAATTTCATGGGGTGATTCATCATACATGGTTTTGGGTTGTGATCTTGATGATCTTGAAAATTTCTAATAAAGTTTTTACTCATGCTATAGTTGTTGGATCCCAACATGGTATTGGTAATGGGAATAGTCCAATGATGCCATCTCCCTTGGAATATCTGATAAGTGGCATTCATAGGGTATGATCCAACTATTTGTGCTCATCACTCCCTTTTTCTATGTCAATTAGATTTTTTAAAGCCTTATATTTATTCTAATCATGTGATCACTATTCAACGGTTATAATATCAATGACGAATATGCATAATGGTCTTTTAATTCTAATAGGATATAATAAAACAAAACAATTTAATGTTTTTTATATATCCATAATATATAATAAATCATTTAATTAAGTCACATGGGAAATATTATTTATAATATTTTGGGTCATTACAATCTCCCCCCACCCCCCAAAATTTTCCCTTGAAATTTTATTTTCCCTTACTAAAATAGATGAGGGTAATTATGATTCATCACTTCCTCCACCATCCACATCACTTCTTCAAACTTTTTATTTCTCCACACAACTTTAAAAAATTTGATTGTATTATTTTTTATAACCTTTTCTCCATGATATAAGATCATCACTAGTTGCTCCTCATTTGAGAGATCATTATACAAGGGTACCACAAATGGATTTAGTACATGTGAGGTGTCCAATATGTACATACTCTATAGGGATAGATGAAATACATCATGTACTTTATATAGGTTAGGTGGGAGTTCTAGTCAATAAGACACAACTCCCATGCAATCAAGGATATCAAAGGGACCAATGTATCAGAGACTAAGGTTTCCTTTCTTTTGAAATCTCAAGACTTAATTCCTTGGATATATGTAGTGGAATACCATGTTTACAACATCAAAATCTATGACTCATATTATTATTATCATAGATATTTTTTTGACTCTGAACATCCCTGATGTGTTGATCAATGGTTTTAACCTTTTCCCCCATTTCCTTGAACATTATAGGACCTATCAGTTTGTGTTTTCCAACATCATCTTGATGTGTAGGTGTTTTAAAATTCTTCCCAAAAAGGCCTTCATAAGGGGTATTTGGATTATTTAGTGTAAAATTTTATTTTATGAGAACTCCATCTAAGGAAGATGTTGATCCATTCCTCTATTTTAGTCAGTTGATAATGCTTTCAACATCTTCTCAAGTGTCAGGATATTCCACTCAGATTGAACATTTGTTTGAGGGTGATAAGCTGGGTTGAATTTGAAGTTAGTATTTAGAGCATGTTGGAGAATCTTCCCTAACATTGAGGTAAATATTTGATATTGATCATATACAATTGATAATTGTTTTCCATATATCTCCACCACTACTCTAATGTATATCCTTGAATGTTAATCAAATTATAAGTCCTCTTTAATTGATATAAAGTGAATAGTCTTTGTAAAAATATCCACTACATCCCATATAGAATTATTTTCTCTTGATGTATTTGGAAGATAAATGACAAGAAACATGGTCATGATTTCCCATTTCAATGTAGGTATGGGTAATAGTTTCATAATCCCCTTGGATTTTTTCATTTCTTCCATCACATGCGGGAATATAATACATCTTGATATATATTTTTTGATATCCTTCTTCATATTGTACAGCCGATAGATATCTCAAATATCTTGATACTTATTTTTTATTCCTGGATTGATGGAGAAATTTGAACTATTGTAATCATATCTCCTTCTTTAATTCTAGATTATATGGTATAGATATTGTTAACCAAAATCTTAAAACTCTTTCTTCGTTAACAATGAACTCTAAATATCTTCATTTTCTTATAATTTCTACATTTTTTTCAAATCAGACAACATATCTTTAATAATACATTATCTTCTCTATAAGGGATGGTTGAGAAATCATTTGTGAAAGGGTTGAGGATTCTGCTTCATTTATGATTCCTATGTCCATAATTTTTAAATCTAAGAAGATCATATCCCTATAAATTCTCATTAATGATAGAATTGTTTGATCCTTTCTAAATATATCATCTACCACTTTAGTTAATTTTCCAGGATAGTAGTGAATTGAGTAGTCATAATAATTGATTAACTCTAACCATCTCTATTGACTCATATTCAGATAATTCTGTGTGAGTATATACTTGCATCTTGTGTGAGCCATATATATTTTACATTTCTCACCAATGAAATAGTGTTTCCATATTTTCAAAGTGAATATCATTGTAGCTAACTCAAAATCATTCATTGGGTAGTTCTGTTTATGAACATTCAATTTCCATGAAGCATATGATATCAAATTTTTATTTTTCATTAACACACATCATAATACAGTATTTGATTCATCACTGAATACTATGAAAATTTCTCCACTTATGGGTAGTGTGAGTACTGGTGTAGTGATAAGCCATCTTTTTAACTCCTTGAATATTTATTCACATTCATCATTCCATAATAACTTTACTCCCTTATAATATATCTTAGTTAGAGTTTTTTAAACTCATGATAATGTTCTCACAAATCGATGATTATACCCAACAAATCTAAGGAAACGATGGATATTTTTCACAGACATTGGCCTCAACCATTCTTCACCTGCTACTATTTTTAAAGGTTCCATAGATATTATAGTGAACCTGGATTTATATATAAGGATATTACATATTTTTTTTATATTCATTATGTTATAAAATTACATGCTTGAGGACCATAATAGTTTAGTACCTTTGAAACTTGGAACAAAATACTGTAACTTGGTGAAATATATTCAATTTTTCCTACAAATATATTCCCCTATAGTACTTCAACATAAAATAATTATTCATAAGCTATGGAAATGAAAAATAAAAAATGGATGAGCTCAAATTATCAATAATGGTAAATAAAGGAAATATTTAATCTTAACATGAACATAAGGGTACAATAACATGGGCATAACATTTTAAGATCATACCATGTATATAAAAGATTAGAAACATGAGACAAGGAATAAATATGGGATGTTCATTGGATATGAATTATAATATAATCAAGAACACGATCCTTGTGATAATTACATAGACATTAGATATAGAATTTGTGAAAATGCATAAACATGTAATGCATTCCCTGATAATCCAAGGCACATTTCAAAAAACATATCATGGCACTTTATAGAGACTACACCTACTGTTTGGGACACACCACCATCCCCCATCACAGTCCTCTATTTATAATGGATATGGTTTCCCCATCATCCCAAAGTGATTAAGGATTCCCCATAGTCCCATAGAGGATTGGGTTTCCCTATCTTATCATGGTGGATCAAGGCACACTTGTGTCCCATTTTGGATTAGGATGCACCTGTTTCCCATTTAAGATCAAGCTAATCAACTTGTTTCTCATCACTATATCATGATATATAAATATTTACCCACTAAATTCGAGGGATATAGAGGTCCCATCGATCTCATAATGAAATAATACATACATGCACCAAAAATTATAAAAAATTGTATCACAACCTAGGAAATTAAATGTGTGTCATAAACATGTAATCATATCTTAACGTATGAAAAAATGTAGGTTTAGTAATCATTTCATCAAAGCATAACCCGTGAAAATAATTATATTTCATAAGCATATAACCCCTGAAAGAGAAATTTGTTTCGTAAACATATAACCCATGAAAGAGAAACATGTTTCATGAACATCATACCATCAATGCATAAACCATTCATAGAAATAATATGAAGGTAACATCTTGATCATTTTTCTAGAAAGCAATGATAATACCAAATAATGTCATCTAAAATGGAAAATAATTTTTAAATATCTTTTATAACTTTTTATTGAGGAAAATATCATCTATTATTTGATAAAATGATTTTTAAAACATAGAATATTTTGAAAAAAAAATTCTTTAAAAATAAACTTGAATACTTATTATGGATGAAATAAAAAAATTTTATTTAAAACATATAAATGAAAAATGAAAAACATTTGAAAAAAATTTACTTGAAAACATAAGCATGAAAACATTTTGAAAACCATTTCATTGAAAACTTATAATGGAAGCCTAAAAACATTTTTGGAAACCATTTATATTTAAATAAATCTTTAAAAAAATTAAAAAAAAATTCTTTGAAAATACTTTTTAGATATATAAATCAGTATTTCAAATCATTGAAATTTTTTCTTTGAAAAAAACCTTTTGAAAACATAAAAACGGATCTTTGAAATTAACTAAAACACTATTTAAACATAAAATCATTTTTTTGAAAACATTTTTCTTTGAAATTACCTTAAAAAACGAATTTCCAAAATATTAGGAAATTATTTTTCATAAAACATATTCTTTTAAACATTCATATGATGCTTCAAAGGAATTATAGTTATGATGGTGGATAAATCCATACATGTCGAATATTCCTTTTTCTCTTTAAAATATTTAGAAGAGGCGTCTCAATTGGAAAATGATCAGAAGATTTCTGTTTCTAAAAAAACTTTGGTTTAAAAGGTAATACATGGATAAAAATTTATTTCAAATATCATAAGATAATTGTTGGTAATTTTTGAAAACATTTTTAGAAAATATATTTTTTAAGGAACATAGATTTCTGACCGAAGAGTAAGATAAAGTCATATTTTCTTAAGAACAATTTTTCAATTATCATTAGAACAAAAGAGTGGGAAATGATACTAAAATATTTATTTATCATGAATGAATAGAGGAGAATAAAAATCATTATTGTTCTTGAAATATGGAGCATAATGTTTCATTAATTAATTAATAATCGTAAATAATCCTAATAAATGATAAGATTGTAGCAATAAAATCTTACTACATGGTAACTTTAAATCATACTCCCCATGAATGGAAATTAAATTAAAATTTTCTTAAAGTTTATTTTAAATAGAAATATTAATTATATAATATATAAAAAGAACATTTATATACCTCATAGTGGAATATTGGTGCCTAACATGGCAGGTGTCTCAAATAAAGAAAATTGAGGCAAAATCACTTTACCAATTTTTTAATTTTTGAAACAAAAACCTTTGAATGAAATATCATAAAATTGTTATTTAAATTGAAATAAATTTATTTATAATAATCATTTAATACATCCATGTTTAGTATGCACACTACATAAAATAAGTAGGAGATGAACATGGCTTGCGTCAAATTGAAAGTAAAAGTGAGACAAGAAACCCCTTACCTTAAATTTTGACTTTCTTCATATAAATTAAACCCTATTTTATAATAAATATATGTTTATTATAAATATAATATATTACCATATTATTATTTATAATATAATATATAATTTTTATTTGACATTATATCACCCTTTTATTAACAAATTCATGATTAATTTATGTTTCAAGTAATATCTGCGTTGTTTTTTTATATGTTTTGACTTTTATTCTAGATCCTATTACTTAGATCATAATTTACATATTTATATAATATAAAAAATTATTTATATATCATAAATATTATTTATATAATTATTTATAATAATCTATCAATGAAAGATATATGAAACAGAATACACTATTCATGGAGATGGTAGATCGTACGTATGCATGAACGTTGTTTTTTTGTCATATTGAAAGAAAGAAATTAATTGAAATATATGAGTATATATATATATTAAAGTAGAGTTATTATTTCCAAAACATCTTATAATTTTTCTAACCCATCCTTAATATATCCCATGTAAAGTGTGGATGATTCACATCGCTTTGAGGAGGCTGTAGTCCACACGTCCACAAATAAAGTCATCATATTTACCCAAAATGGAAAGCATGAAGATATGTTTTATATAATAATTTCATAAGTATTAAAAAAATTATAAATATAATACATTTCAAAGAAAAATAGATTTTGTATCATAACTTCAATCCTTTATAGGTGGTAAAGAAAAACCGAACAACAACATTTCAAGAGGTGATAGTTCAGTGTAAACAAGAACAGTATGTTAGTTACCCATAAAATGGAAGTTTGTCTAATTACAGTTAGAAAACAAATATTAAAAACATATATATATGTTTAGGATAATTATTTTTTTATATAATCCTGTAATAATAACATTTTATGGGGTAGATATTGAAAATAAAACAATGGAGCTTGAGGAAAGATGTTACCTCTTCTTTTGGTAACTCCTCTTAGTTTACATCAAAGGGCTTCCTTGTTTGGATTTACTCTCCGAGGGATTATTATAAGTTGAATTTATGTATTATTAGAGATTATTGTATAATATTTTCTATAATACAAAGGGCTTGATATGTGTGAATAAGTTGGTGGTGTGAGTGCCTTTTTATAGTTGAGGAGGAGTGGCATTCTTGTAAATTTTTTAATAGAGAATTCCACCCTCATTTCTCCAATGTAATGTGGCTCCAATATTGTTAAAAATATATCCAAGTAATTATAGGGTTGAAATATAAAAAAATGAAATGGATTTTTGAGACGTTTATAGGTCATTTTGCGACTAAAGATTAAGGTTTCTTCCATCGTTAAGCTAATATTTCTCTTAATAGTTGTAATTAATTTTAATCACATTCACTAATATTTTTGGTCAAAAACAAAGTTGAAAATATTATATATTATAAATAATGATAATCAAAATATGGAACTCATTTTTTCAAATTAAAAGCATATAAGGGGTGAAAACTAATTTAAAATTAATCTTGCGGACATGCCACATCATCGGGGTTTTAAGCGAAAAGGTCCAAACGATTAAAATAGTTTTATATCCAACTTCAATGTCTTAAATTGTATTAATTTATTCAAAATTTATCTAATTTAACTTTAAAATAAAACTAAAATATAATTTATCTATTTAAATAAATTAAATTAAAAGGTATATTTGAATTAAAATTTAGTGTTTTTCACTATTCATCAAAAATGAAACTTCATAGAAAAATACCAAAAATTCTCCCAAAGTATATTTTGATATTCTTATTAGAAATTTATTTATTTATTTCAAAATATTTATTATTTTCACTTCTAAAAATGGATATCCTAATGACTCATATTATATAAAATTGTAATTAATATTTTCACAATTTAGTAATATTATACGTAAATTTCATTCCAATGGCTAGGTGGTAGAAAAAATAATATTTTAATAATAATTCTAATTGTATCTTGTAGTTTGGTAAAACTCAAACCTCCATGTAACATAAGTTATTAAAGGGACTTGTACTTTTTTGTAATACAAGACTAACATAGTGTTTCATTTACCGAAAACTAATCTAAGTGTTGTGTGTAGCGCAATCTTGGTTTGGTGTTGTTTATAACACAATCCATACATAGTGATTTTTTTATAAAAAAATACATATCCAGTGTTGCGTTAAATTTAAATTTTAAAATTATTAAATTAATTCTAAAAATAATAATTCAAAAAATCTTGGAGTGTTATATTCTTCCCCCTCCTAAAATTAATTTTACCCTTTAAATTCATCTGGGTTATCAAAGGACTAATACATGAAAGTTCAGTTCATATAAAATGACACAATAAAAAATAATACTAAAACTTTTTGTAGAAAGGGAAATTTGGAAATATAACAATTACCCAAATTAACTCAGAAATAGGTTTCCACATAGAAGAAAATAGGTGGGAAGTGAAAACATTGACATGGAAGAGAAATATACATATCAAGTTGTGATGGAGAGTGATAGAGAACATGGGTAGGACAATGTTAATGTTCCAAAAACCCATAAACCATTGATGATCTAAGGGTCTATTTGATTCATCCTAAATGAACATGACTAGATATATTTTTTTCAAGATCCTTCTCCCTAATGTTGAAGAATTTTCAAAAGAACATATACTTATATAATTTTAGGACATCCTCACCCTTTATTGTGTCTTGATAAATTTCCACTTCATCTATTATTCCAAGAAAACATGATGAATTCACCGTTCGTAAATCATTAATAGATCATGATATCCATAAATATAATGATAGGTCATTATATCTTTATTTAGTTAAAATCACAACATCATGGTTATCACAAGTTATCCAATAGGCTTCAACCCTCATATTGTGACATAATACTTTAATATCTAAAACATCATCTGATGTTTAGCATAAAAAAATCAATAAATTTTGAACCTGGTAACCCATACAAAAGATTATAAATCCAATGATTTCGAAATAAGTTATCTAAATAAGCATAACATTGATCCCTCATAAAATCCAAAGTTAGCTATTCATTGTTGCATACTAAAACTGTGAATACCTTCATCATGTACTCTGTTAAAACATGATAACAACCTAAATTACCATAAATCTTTATTGAAAACATGAATGTTTCCTTATTCCAATTTTTATTGGACTTATTACTTAAATCCAAACATGTTGTAAACTTCATTAATGATATCATAAACCACTTTTCAACAAATATATTATCGGTTCAGAGGTAATCAGTACCGTCAAATTTACTTATTTATATCCCACAAATATTTATCCAAATATCATTATATCAACATTAAGAACTTATTAATGTTTATATTTTCCTAAATAATCTATTTTAAATGAACACCACCTTTCCATTAAATCAAATTTCCAGTCCATCAGAGCCATTCAACATATTCTTGTAAATCCTTAGCACAAAACAACTAAAAATATTTATTTATTTCGTAATTCATAATTATTGAATCCAAATAAATAAACACATTGATTATTCTACATCATCCTTAATCCATTTAGAAGGCTACCTCATCCTTTTACTTAATAGATCTAAACTTTCAAATTTCATCTATAGTCTCATCATCTTCTGTAATATACCCATTACTAATACAACCTTGATGATTCTCTTTGTGATATTTCCACTAGGGACATCGATTTTAATAACGACCATTCATTAAACATTTTTAAAATTTAACCATAAATGATGTCTTAGGGATTCCATTTTTAACATCCATTGTGTTAATCGAACCCTTCATTTTTCCATTGTAGTTACTTTCTTTGTGTACTTATTTTACATTTCCAAAACATCTTCATGTTCCTATAATACATTCACTTAGGTGATTATTTCCACATTCTTGAAACTAAGAAAACTAAATCATCTTTCCCCCATGTTACACATTACCCAAACTATCATAAAACCACTTCTTTCTCTTCTTTGGCGATTCTGGGAGTTGGTTAAGGTATATGTTATTAATCATGTTCTATTAAAGCTATTTATGTTTGATCAATATATACTCCACTCTAGTGATCATCCCATTTGACTTCTCATCAACAAATTATCCATCACATTCAATGATAATAGTGTTCCCTCTAGTTCCCTTCATTTTCTAAAACTATAAATAATAGTGTGAACATCACTTATCATAGAAAAAAAACCACATAATCATGAAAAAAATTGCTTATATGAATTCTAAATTATGAAACCCACTTATTTAATCTATGACACATTTGTATTATCCTAGTTTATTCGTATTCATCTTCTCTTTAAATCCATTATGATGGTTTGTAAAGGGTTTGTTAGTTCCCAAAGCATATCCCTGAGAGTTTCAAACCAGCTGTGTAGTAAGGCCCGTAGTCAGGCACCAGTTTCCGATCAAGTCATACTCCATATGGTGTTTTCATGGTTTTTACACCTATATAAATCTGTACTAGAGTCAACTCCAATCGTAGTATCCAAATAGGGATTTATTTCTTGAAAATTAATCACTCTATCCCTTACGAAAATTCCAGCATAATTTCATAAACATTAACCCATCCTTAGAGACATCCCTTGACATATGCATAGAAATATCCCAAGGTATATCCCTAAATTTTTCTCATATGAGTTTCCAATGTTTAACTAAACATTTCCTTTGATACCAATTATAGTGACACAGGATTAACATACACAGATATTACATCATTTTTTATGAATATTCATCAATTTACCAAAATATATACATGTAGATCATAATAGTTTAGTGTCTTTGGAAACTTAAAAGAAAATATCATAACTTGGTGAAATATATTTGATATTTCCCACTAATATCTTCTCCTTTATTACATATAACTAAAATCTCTATTTATAACTTAGAGAAAGGAAATATAAGAAATGGGTCATCTCAAATTCCTATTAAGGGTAATTAAAGTAAATATGTATGCATAACATGAACATAAGGGTATGATAACATGAGCATAAAATTTGAATATCATACCATGCATATGAAAGATAAAAAACATGACATATGTCATAATGATTGGTAGTTTATAAGACATGAATCATAACATAGTCATGAAGATGAACCAGTGATCATATCATATGAAAAAGGCATATAATTTTTAGAAAACACATAAACATGTAATGTCATTCCCTATAATTCCGGAATCATCTCCAAAAAAACATATTAGGTCATTTTGGGGGGACTACACTTACTGGATAGGACACACAACCATCCCAAGTTTCAATCCTTTCTATATAATGGATTACAGTTCCTCATATTTCCATAGTGAAATGGGTTTACCCATCTTCCCATAGTCGATCAATATCCTTATCTTCTTATAGTGTATTAGGGTAGGCTAGTTTCCAATTTCAGATCAGGATGCACCTATTTCCCATTTTTGATCAAGATCATCGACTTTCTTCCCATCATTATCTCATGAGATATACATTCTAACCAATTTAATTAGAGGTAGATATAGGTCTCTCCCATCTCACAATGAAATCATACATACATGTTCCCCAAAATCATAAACAATAATATCATAACCCAAAAAATGAAATGGGTTTCATAAAAATATAATCATTTCTAAATCTATAGAGATGATAGGTTTCATAGTCATTTAATGAAATCATACTATATAAAAATAAGAGGGTTTCATAATCATATAACCCATGAAAATAGAAATTGGTTTCACAAACTTATAACCCATGTAATAGAAATAATTTTGATAAACATCGTTAAATCAAAACACAAACTGCAAAGTGAATTAATATGAATTGAAAATTTAGATAGTTTACCCATAAATTCATAAGTAAAACCAACATATTTAATCGTATATGGAAAATAATTTTTAAATATCTTTTAAAAACATTTCATGAGGAAAATATCATTTCATCTATGAAAAAATGATTTTTAAAATATATAACTTTTTAAAAATCATTTTCATTGAAAATAAACTTGAATACATATAAAAAAAAGATTTAAAACCATATTCCTTAAAAAAATATAAAAAATTTGAAATTTATTTTAAAACCTTTATCCTTGAAAACATATGATTGAAAACATTTAAAAAACAATTTCTTTGAAAACATATAAAGTAATCATAAAAAAATGAAAACAATTTCTTTGAAAAGGAATATTGAAAAAAAATTAAAAGACATTTTCTTCGATAATAATTTGAAAACTTATAAATGAACATTTTAAATCATTTAAATCATTTTCTTTGAAAACAACCATTTGAAAATATATAAATGGAGCTTTGAAATTCAATTAAAACACTTTTTAAATATAAACACTTTTTTAACATTTTTTAAATAAAATTAAAAGCAATGAATTTATATGATATTAGGAAATAATTATTCTTAAAAATTAATATACTAAACATGAAAATTAAGATTCAAATGATGGATTTTTATAATGACCGAAAAATACATACATTCTGAACATTCCTTTTGTGTCGTAAAAATTAGAAAAGTGTCTCGATCGGAAAATGATAAGAAGATTCCATTTATAAAAAACCATATTTTTAAGGTAAAACATGAGTATTAAAGTTTTTTAAATAGAATAGGTTAATATTATAACATTTTGAAACACATTTTTAGAATGCATTCCTTTCATGAAACTCAAAATTCCAACCCAAGAGGGAGATGAAGTCAAAATTTCCTAAAAAACATTCTTAATTATATTTAGTAAAAACAATTTGAAAAAGGGTACTAAAAAATTAATCAATAAGTAATAACTTGAAAATAATAAAATTCATGTGCTTTTTTGAAATATTGACCACATGTTTTAATAAATTATATCATAATCATAAAAAATTTTGATAAACGATGAGATTGTTACAATAAACTCTTACCACATTGTCACTTTAAATAATACTACCTATGTAACAAGATGAAATTATATAAAGATTAAAATGTCATGTAATTAATTATATTAATTATATAACATATCAAATGGACTTGTATAAACATCATAGAATAATATAGGTGTTTAACATGGGATGTGTCTTAAAGAAGGAAAATTGAGAAAAAATTACTTTTCCAATTTGGTAAATTTTGAAACGTGAACCCCATGAAATATAGAACATCAAATAGATATGTAAATAACCATAAATTTATTTATAATAATAAATAAATAAATAAATGGGCAGTATACACCCCATATATAAGAAATAGGATGCGAACATGGCTTGTGTCTCACGAAAAATAAAAGCGAGATGGGAAAACCCTTACCTTCAGTCTTGAATATCAGCATACACGTTAATCCCTAAAATATAATAAATATAAGTTTATTATAAATCTAAAAAATAACCATATTATTATACCTAATACAAAAAAAAATTTCATTTTTACATTATATGGCTTGTTTGTTAATAATTCAATGTTAACATTACGTTCATTGTAATATCTGCATTGTTTTTCATATATGTTTTGACTTGTTATTCATGACCATATTAATTATATAATGATTTAATTGTTTAAATATTTTAAAAAAATTATATATCCTAAATATTCAGTATATTTATTTTTATAATAAACTATAAAATTTAGATATATGAAATGCAATACACCATTCATATAGACAGTAGGTCGTACGTGCGAATGAATGTTGTTTTCGTTTTCTTGTCATATAGAAAGTAAGTAAGTAATTGAAATATATGTATATATATAACATAATTACAGTAGAATTATTATTACATATATATTATATGATTTCACTAAACTAATAATTAATACATTCCATGTTAATTGTGAATGAATCACATTGTTTTGAGGAGGCGGTAGTCCACATGTACACAAACAAAGTTATCATATTTACACAAAATTGAAATCATGGAGGTGTGATTCATATAGTACATAAATAATAATAAAAAATAAAAAAAATATAATATAAAAAATATAAAAAATATATTTTACATCATAATTACCAACCATTATAAATGGTAAATGAAAAAATGAACAACATCGTTTCATGAGGCTATAGATCTCTGTACACAAGAACAGTAAGTTCATTATCCATTAGACGGAAGTGTGCATAAGTGTTGGTAGAAAACCTATAATAAAAACATATAAGTATATTTAGGATTCGGAGGTTATTATATAATCATGTAAAAAAAATATTTTAGTTGGTGGAGAATAAAAACAAAACAAAGGAGCTTGAGGAAGGATGTTACCTATTCTTTGGGTTACTCCACTTAGTTTGCACCAAAGGGGTTTTTGGTTGGATTTATTCCTAAATTGATGCTACTAGGTTGAATGCACCAATTTTAGGAAAATATATGAGAATATTTTGGGTGATTACAAAGTCATGATAGGTTTAAATAAGTGGGAGGGTTGAGTTCCTTTTTATAGTGGAGGAGTGGCATTCTTGTAAATTTTTGAGAAGGGAATTCCACCCATTTTTTCCCTAAACAAGTGGCTCTAATAATGGTCCAGAACCAATAAAATGGAGTATATGGACGAAATATTAATATAAATTGGATTTTGGACAAGTTTATAACTCATTTTGGGCATTAAGTTTATGGTTTAGTCCTTTGTTCAGCTTATTTTTCTCATAATCATTGTAATTAATTTTAATCACTTTCACTAATATTTTAGGTAAAAAACTAATTTGAACTTATTATAAATTATAAATTATTATAATTACATATATGGAATTATTTTTTCTAAATCCAATTCATATAAGTTTAAGAAATTAATTTAAAACTAATCCCATAGACGTGCCACGACAACGCGTTTTTAAGCAAAAATGTCCAAAAGATTGAAATGTTTTAATATCCAATTTCAATATGATATTGGTTCAAATGAACTAAATTAGAATAATTTATCATATATTGATATAGTTATTCTTTAAAACCAAAATAAAATATAATGTAACTATATAAATAAATTATACAAAAAGGCATTTTAAAATAAAATTTAGTGTTTTTCACTATTCATCGAAGAATGAAACATATCATAAAATTACCAAAAATTCACCCAAAGTAAATTTTGATATAAAAATTACAAAAATGTAGTTTATTTTAGAAAATATTAATTATAAAACTTTTAAAATCATATTCATAATTATTTCTCCATTAAAAGGTGGTAAAATTACATTTTAGAAAAATACATCTTTTTATTAATAAAATTGAATTTATTCTTATCTTATACCTATATAATAAATTGGATAACTTCAAAAATGTTGTTTTAATGTATAATATATAAATTTTATTGAAAAAATTAATCAGAAGTGTTTTTCTTAATTTATTGAGATAAAATTATATCTTTAAATAGAAAAATAGTTTTCATAGAAAATTAATTAATTTATTTTCAAATAGTTCATACATTAAATTATACTAATTGATAACAAAATGATTCATTTCATATATAGTTGAAAATAATATTTTCACAATTTAGATAATCTTATTCATAATTTCCATTCCAATGTCTATGTGGTAGCTATAATAATACTTTATTAATAACATTAATCATATCTTTTAGTTAGGTAAAACTCGATTATGTATATAACATAAGCTATCAAAGGGACCCATAATTGTGTGTGAAAAAAATACAAATGCAGTGTTTCATGTATCGTAATCTAAAATTAGTGTTTTTATAGTGTAATATTGATTTGATGTTGCATTTAAATCAATCAACCCTTAATGATTGTTTATACAAAAAGCTATATTCAATGTTGTGTGATATGTAAAATATAAAAAATTTAAAATAATTCGAAACAAATAATTCAAAAATCTCAGTTTGTTTATGAAATTCCATTTCTTGTGATCATATTCACAAAAAATGAGACTTCCTTCAATGACAACTCATATTTCGTGTACATGGAATAATGTTTCTCATTTCGTAAGGTATTAAGCATAGTGCTCAGATGCTCCTCATACTCCTCCTTGGTTTTAGAGAATATTATAATATAATATATAAAGACTGCAATAAAATTCAATGAAATATTTAAAAACTCTATTCATCATATCCTTGAATATTTCTGGTGAATGAGTGAGTCTCAATGGAATTATTATGAAATCATAGTTCTCATACCTTGTATGAAAAGAAGTCTTGGGGATATCCACCTTATTCACCCTTGATAATATCATGACTAGAGATCCACCTTAAAGATGTATTTTTCTCAGCTTAGTTGATTGAAAAAGTCATCAATATGTGGAATATGATACTTGTTCTTTATCGTGTTTCTATAAGCTCATGATAATCAATGCACAGGCACATTGTACTATCCTTTTTCTTCATGAAAAGGACTCGTGCACCACATGGTGAAGCACTTATCGGTTAAAACCCTTTATCTAGAATCTCTATTATTTGTTTCTGCAACTCCTCAAGTTATACAACAACCATTCTATATGGAGTCTTGGAAAATTGAAATTACCCTAGTATAATCTAGATTGAAAATTCAATCTCTTGTCTAGGGGAAGACCAATAATTTCCTTGGGAAACACATCATTGTATTCCCTCAGAATGGGTATGCCCTCAAGGATTTTATTTTTCTTATACTCAATCATTTGATCTAGATAAACTTGTTCATTGTTAAATAATATGTATTCTTTAGATTTTGGTGCAAAATATGATTCATCCTTCTCCTTTCACTTTTACTGAATCATGGTTTGATTCATAATACACATAGTGATTTCTTTCTAACAGAAATGCATGATTTTAATATATAGGGAAAGACAATAAATTCTCTTAATTTCATCAAATTCCACAAATAATAGTATGAAAAGGTTCACTATGAAGTTCAGCCCAAAAATTATGACAAAGGGAGCATTTATATACTTAGGATTCAATATTTTCAATTTTTCATTTTCACTGACAACTCCAATTCCATACTTTTGGGTGGTGTTCGAAAAGTTCTAAATAACATTTTTTATATGAAGTAATACCTAGAACCAAAATAAAAAATTATTTTCAATATTATTGAATGAATAACTAGTGAACCTATCTCCACTTCATTTTTAGGATCCACCTTAGTGATTTTGATGAAAAAATCTCATTCTTTTTTCCTTGAAGGTTGTTGGTTGTCTATACAAACCCTTGTCTTAGTACATTAGTTTAAAAAGAATCTTGGTTCCAGGCATTTGAGGTAATGAAAAATAAATTGAGGGTTGATCAGAAAATTCCTCTCATCTAATTCATTAGTGGATTTCTATAGTCATAAATCTCAAGCTAGTTTTCCTTCCTTCTTGCACCTAAGTAATTTCCCCATCCCCCATAATTTATTGTTGGGGTTCTCCTTTTCACACATTTGGCAAGTGGGAGGTTGAAATTTCAAAGAACCATTATATTTCTCCATCAAACCAATTTGAACTCCACTTTATGCTTCTTATCCCCATGATACCCCTGATATGCTTTGATTCCATATCATCTTTGGGGGAAAATAAAAATATTTCATCATAGATATCAAAGTCTCGGATCACCAAGACTTTTCATAGACTATGTTTTATCCAACCAAAGTAGTGGTCAACATTACATTCAAATGAAATAGAAAAGATGGAGGCATATCATGCATGTCTTGTGAATTTTTCCACATCCACCCCAACATAATCATCATCTTTTTACATGAGGGGAAGTAAATCACTTTTCTCTTTAGGTTAGGGAGTGTGAGAAAATTATTTATCAAAAACTATTTTATAGAATTCCTTCCAACCCATCACTTAGATCAATTCCTTAGGATTTGTATTATTTATCAATGTCTAAAACTGATCATATTCTCCGTCCATATGATAAATATACAATAGAACCTTCCCTCTCATATATCATTTAAGGATGGATAAGGTTTTCTCAATGGATTTGATCCATTGCTCAATGATTAAGGGATCAGATGATCCATTGAAATTCAGAGGCCTTTGTCCCATGAATGTACCAATTATAGATTTTTATGTCTTAGGGGTATTTGGGAGCTCCTCATGATCCAAGTTTCTATCTAGATTCTGATTCAGTTGATAGAGTATCGACAAAATGTTTCCAAATCCATACTCCCATTGGGTTGGGAATTTCATTGGGGTAGTCATCACGTTGCCCATTACGTTGGTTATTTACCAGATTCCTCCTATTTCTGGCCATTGGCTAAAATTAAGGGAAAGTTAGGGATGATTATTTTTAAACTATTATACATGTAAATGGATATCCAATTATATTAATGAGATAACTTATAAATTACATGTATTTCCATAACTTATGAATTTTTAGGCCTCAATATATGTTATTCACGATATATTTCCTAACCAATATATTAATTGTCATGTTTTATTCCATTAAAAATAGTTTATAATGATATTATGAATTTACCCAAGCATATCCCCCATGAGTTTCAAACTAGATGTGAAGCAAGGCCTATTGTCATGCACTAATTCCTAGTCCATTTTATCTCATTGTGGTGTTTTGGAGTTTTAACCCTATGTACATTTGTTACAGAGACACATCCACTTGTAGTATCAAGACAATGATGTATTTTCTTGATAAACCACTTAATCTATAGTTTCCAAAATTTAGTGATGTTTTCTTATACTAAGTCTTAACCATAAGTATTTCTATTTAGTTTTTAAATCCTAACCCCAATAATATCAAAACTTTTCCTCTAAGAACCACTATAAAAACACTTCTCTTTATTAAAAAATAATTCATGATTTATTAAATAAAATTTTACAAAATACAATCCAAAATATTTATAAGTTTAGTTACTTTGGGAATTAGTAACATTACAATACAACATAAAATAGGAAATACATCATCTTTATGTGAAACTTCATTAACATGCTTGTACTTAAAACTACATGGGATTCCCAGGGGACATACATAATAAAGGGGTGAGATATAAATCCTAGTAAGTGAATAAATATGGAATAAAATTAATATTGTAATAAAAAATAGAAAATAGGAATAAAAATGGGGTATAAAATGTGTTATAATCATAAACATGAACAATGATGCATGGTCTAGAATGATAATCATGAAGGAGACATGGTAAATGTGGTACCAACTTAAAACACGACATCATAAACATAAGTCAAGGATTACTACCATGAAATAGAGATGGAAAAGTCCCATAAAGAAATCAGTTTTAATAACTATCCAAAATTGACCTATAAATATAATAAACATTACCCAATGTATTGGAGCACTATATAATTCTGAGTGCACCTATCACTATCATTTCATTCTCATGCATAAGAGTGCCACATAGATCATATAACATTGATTCATTCATTATAATACACTATTACATGATAAAGGAGTTTAAAATACATATTTTTAAGTCCCAATAAAGATGTATATGTGCATAAAGGTGAACACCCTTGATAGTAAATCGGTACGAGTAATCACTACACAATTGTTTGGCATAGAAAATCACGGTAAAATTTTGGGACCATAATAGGGGTGTATAAATGTTCATGGGTGGGATTGATGAGAGTAAAAGAGGTCTATAATCAATTAGAAATAAAAAATATTTTAAGGGGAATATGTAATAACATATCCAAACATTATTAAAGGAATATATAAGACATATGATAAAGAAGTTACTTGAATAAAAGGAGAAGGAGATGATCACATACTGAATCTCAACATTGTAAAGGGTGTACATAAAGTTTCATGGGAGGGATAAATGAGACTGAAATGGGTATATAATCATTTAAAAACACATTGGAAGTAATTGTGATATGAAAGAACATATCACAACATTATGAAATAAAAAAAGACATATTATAAAGAATATATTTGAATAACGAGGAGAAGGAAAATATCTCTTACTAAATTTTGGCATGGTAACAGGTGTACCTAAAGGTTCATGGGAAGGATAAATGAGAATGAAAGAGGTATCACATCATTTATAAATCAAATGTTTAGAAAATGGTATATGGAAGAAAATAACCCAACATTATTAAATGATGAGAAAATATATATGATGACATAGATACTTGAATAAAGAGGAGAAGGAAAGGATCCCTTACCCTGAGAGTGTGAATCCAAATGAATGGAAGGATCTTATTGAGAGTTTTAGGGAACCATAGTAGAACTATATAGAGGTTATGGAAGAGTAATTATTTGTTCCATGTAAGTTTATTGAAGAGTAATCGGATCATGGGTGGTTTTATATAATACATGAGTGGGGAATTCTTTATCATTTCTCAATCATAGGTTTTGGACTCTATATAATTAAATAACAAAAACTTCAAACCATCCCATGGTTTTTTCACATGTTTTCCTCCAAATAGGGGTGGTTTAAATTATTATATACACACAAGGTATGAACATAAAAAAATAACACTCTTGATAATGTGGATTCAAGTCATACTCTTAAAGAAATGATTTTAAAACCTTAAAATATATTAATGGTTTCGGAGGATACACAAAGACTTTATAAAATTAATAAAATAAACATAAAATAAAATTATTTTATAGGGAAACTGATATTTGATCGTGTAATCCCTTTATAGAATTTATTAAATCACTTTTGGGTCATTATGACGCCATAATACACACCGTATATTTATATTGTATTAAATTTTTACCCGAAAATTCACCTATCTTAGGAAATTATGAAAAATTCACCATTGGATAATATTGGAAATATGATTCCAAAAATAATATTCATACTCTAAAAATAATTTTCTAAATATTGTTATTTTAAATTTTAATATAAGAATTGACATTTATTATGAAATGGTCGGTTCTTTTTACAATTACAATTTTCAAACCCTTAAATAATTACATTTTTCTACATAAAAATTATATGATCATTTATTTTCAATAATAAGACTTTATTAAAATATTATATAATTAAAAAATCCAATAAATGATTAAAATAAACATCTTAATTGAAATTTAATTCCAATTTAAAATACTATTTTTGTTTTATTGTATAAAAATAAAAATCATTTATAATGTAATGATTAGAAGTAAATATAAACATTATTATAATGAAAATACAGTACATAGTAACATTTCTAGCATCTTGACACATATCAATTTAATACACTCACAAACTCCATATGTGTATCGTTTGTGAAAGTGGGAATTTCATGAGGTGGTTCGACATGCATGTTTTGGGCCGTGATCTCGATGAGCTTGAACTTCTCCCATAAATAGTTTCACTCATGATTATGTTGTTAGATATAGGATTATTCTTAGTCAGAGGAAAATCTCATTTATGTTATCTCCCTAAGAATCTATAATAATTGGGATTCATAGGGTATGATCTAACTGATTGAGGCCATCACATCCTTTTTCTATATGAATTTAATTTTTTAAACCCTATATTTATACTAATTAAGTGATCACTATTCAATGACTATATTATCCATGGTAAAGTTGATTAATATTATTTTAAATCTAATATGATATAATAAAACCAAATAAGTGCATGTGTTTTCTATATCCATAATATATAATAAATCATTTAATTAAATAAAAAGGGTATTTTTATTTATAATAGTTCATGAAGTTACATTAGTAGTATCCATATAATCTAAAAAACTATGGGTCATGGTGAATATTTATAGTATATAACATTTATTAGGAACATTTTTCACTGAATAATCCACTAATATTCTCTCAATTGTGATCAAATTCTTGAATAATGTACTTTCTACATATAAAAGTCACACTTTCTAAACAAATCATACAAATACTAATTCCTTAATATCTTCAGAATAATATTAAGATGATCTTGATGTTCCTCCATTATATTATATTAGATAAAAATTTATTCAATATTTCATACAACGTAATTATAATGTTAGTATATAAAGACATAATTCTTTTATTCCAAGAATATTTCAATGGAATTATTAAGTGAAAATATATATTATGGATTCATAAAGTCTATATCTCATTAGAAGGGTTATCTTTTGAATGCCTTTTATCTTTACTTTTAGATGATCATATCCAAAATGAACATCTAGTTTTGAGAAGTTCTGAACTCCTCAAATTTTATTGAACAATTCATTAAACCTTGGTATTGGATATTTGTTCTTTATGGTGATCTCATTTAGATCTGGATAATATATACAGAGGAATATATATCTATTATTATTTTTAATAAATATAACTGGATCACCTCAAGGAGATGATCTAGAGCATATGAATCCCTTGACCAAATTCTCTTATAGTTTCTTCTTTATCTTCTATAGTTACATCAGGTCGATTCAATAAGATCTTTTGGATATAGGTGTTCCTTGTAGTATATTTTCTATTGAGATATCTTCCTCAAGATCTAGGGTATGTCCATACAAATATTTAGGGATCACATCATTATATTTTCATACAATGGTATTTTCATCTAGGATGATTCTGACCTTTAACTAAACAATTTTTCCAATATTTTATTATTCATTGGGTATCAACATCCACACCATTGGGGGATTTTATAAATAAGATTCCTAATATTCCTTTCATTTGAAAAATAGAATATGATGATTACGTATATAAAAATAGATTCAATTTTCTAATTAGTTTAATTGTGATTTATATAATGAGAGAAAATCTATGTTATGTATGGAATCAGATTCAACTAAATGAAGGATTGAAATATTATCTATAAGAATATTACCCAAAAAATGCTTACTAGGGAAGATTCCAACACATGGGTTGCAATGATTACACCACTAGGTGTTTCCAATGATATCTCCACTTAAAGGAATCAGAGGTGGTGGAGATTAACTAGCTTTATAAACCACTCAAAATATTATCACTGCATAAAAACTAAATCAATTAAAAAAATATATTCTTTATTAAATTGTCAGTATACCTTGTATGGATTAATTTTCATGCTTCACCTCCACACTGGTGAAAACATAATATTTCACTTGATCTCTAATCATAGGTGGTTTCTAATGTTTATTACCCTCAAAGACCCATGTTTTATTGAACGAAATTTCATAGTTCTTTCTACCCTTATAAATGAATAATTGAACCGTGGGAGGTTTATTGGGTGGTCAATTCTTTTCCTCCATCACATTGGTTTAATTTTTCATGTTTCTTTGACATTAATAAGATTGATTCCCTTCATTCCCTTATATAAAGAATTTTTTTATTCCTTTGAGATAATTCCTATGTTGTTTACTTCCACATGTGTTACGTGGGGGGGGGGATGGATCTTATTTCCACCTATATCACTTAATCCCACATATTGATACATTATCATTTTTTTAATATCATTATATCAGTGGGATGATTTTACAAACTCCATCACTATTTTGAGGTCACACCATAACACTTCTTCATATATCCCTAAGTCTTTAATGGATAGATATTTTTAGAGATGTGATTTTAAACCAATAAAGAATCTATATATTTTTCATTAATTATTGATAAAAAACCGATGTGTACCATGAACTACTTGTGAAATTTACATTGTAAACTTTAGAAAAAACACTCCCTTTTTTCATATGATCTAGAAATTCTTTTTAAATATTGGTCTAAATATTTTGTGGGAAATAATTTTTAAAAAAATTCATTTTAATTTCATACAACACCATTACTTATAACTCATCATTTGACTTCGTATTCTTACTCAATTAACATGTAACACCCCATGTTTTGTGAAGTCTTTTTTTAAATTAATTTAACCTCTTCGGTATTTTTCATTTTATATAACACTGAAAATAGTTTATTCAATATTGAATCACTATGTGTGGCTTAAGTTATACAACCCCAACATAATATTTTCCTACACACCGTATAAATTATAGATTTATCTATATAGAACACTATGTTTAGCTTTTGTTTATGAAACGATGACTTTCATTGATGGCTTGTGTAACACACATGACTGGGTTTTTCCAAACAATAATTTATTATTAAAATATTATTATTTAATATAATAAGATATGACCTAATAGTAAAATTAGCGGTTAGGAATTGTATTAAATAATTTATTAAAGTATATGGTTTACAAAAATATACGATGGATTCTCAGGTTACCAAGTAATTATAAATGAATATGAAAGATGAATGAATATAAGGAAAATTTTAATACTTATATTGTAAAAAATCTATTTTACCCTAATAAATTAAATTAATCAAAATTAGTGAGTGATATTGTTGAAATATATATTTTATATATCTATTAAAATATTTTTGTTATTCATATCATATATTCTATAGAAATAAGATAAGAACAAACCTAATTTCATGCATAAAAACCTATATTTTTTATAAAGGTAGTTTTAAAGCCTTTTAAAGGAGAAACCATTTTAAATCCAATTTTAAGAACTTCAATAGATTTAATATGTCAAAATAAAATTTATATTTTGAAGAGAAAAACAATTATTATGTTAGAATAATTTTTTGTATTTTTCTATAACGTTTCACTTTTTAATGAATAGTTAAAAATACATGATTTTAATTCGAAGCTATTTTTTCATATAATGTATTTGTAAGGTTAAATTATATTTTAAATTTTTTGAAAATTTTAATTAGATAATATTTTTCTAAATTAATATAATTTAGATCATTTCAATCAATTTCATATTTAATTGGATATAAAAACATAGCAAACTTTTGAATATTTTACTTTCAAAACTCGCATTGTCGACCGGACTATGGGTTTGATTTTTAATAAATTTCTTCCACATTTGTGATTTAAAGTTGGAAAAATATATTACATATTTGGAATATAAATAATTTATAATTTCTAACAATTTAAAATTAGTTTTTTACCAAAAATATTAGTGAAATTAATTAAAATTAATTACATCGATTAATGTAAAACTATGCTTACCTAAGGACTAAACCTTAAACTTAACAGCATAAATGACCTATAAACTTATGAAAAATACATTTCCTGGCCATATTTTTACCCTATAATCACTTTTATATACTTTCAACCCTTATTGGATCCACTTTAAACATGCAAATGTGGTTGGAATTATCTCTTCAAATATTTACCAGAGTGCCACTCCTTCTTCCCTATAAATATACATCTACTCTCCCTCTTCTTAAAACCACTCCAACCACTTAGGTTAGGAAAATATCATACAAACAAACTTCCCAAAATACCTATATTACTTCTTTAAAAATCCATTTGGGATGAATCTCTTCCACGTATTCTTTTTGGTACAAACCATAAGGAGTTGCATGATTAAGAGGTAACACCTTCTCTCAAACTCATTTTGTTTATTTTCCTTATCCACCCCTCCACTCTATTTATTTCATTTTTTTATAAAAACAGTATAATAAATATACTTGGATATTTTTATGCAAAGTATTTGACTTAATGTGCACATACCTCCATCTAATGGGTATGTAACATACTATTTATGTGTACGGTGAACTACCGCATCACGAAACGATGATTGTTCAATTTTCCTTATTGCCCATGATGGTGGATATTATGATGGAAAGTATATTTATATATTTCATATTTTATATATATTATTTGTTTAATATTATTTATTCCTTTTTACAAAACATATCTTTTTAATTTCCATTTTCTGCCAATACAATAATTTTGTTTGAGGATGTGTGGACAACCGCCCCCTCAAAGCAATATGATTCATTAATACACAACCTGAAATGTACTAATGATGATTTTAGTGATTATATATATTATATATAATATAATAAATCTAATTTAATAGAGATATACATATTTATATATATACATTTCTTTTCTTTTCTTTATTTCGATACGAAAATAAAAACGGAAACTACGTTTATTCGTACGTACGACTAACTATCTCTATGAATGGTGTATTAAATTATTTTACTTATATATTAAATATATAATTAAAATAAAAATATAATGGATATTAATATTATTTATATCATGTTGTACACTCTATAAATTACAATATAATTTAAAAGTTCCAAATATATAACAAATTAAGAGACATGAGAAGAATAAAGAAAATATCACCCGAAGCAAAACTTTAACATAGGATTATTAACAACCAGGGAATATAAGGTCATAATAAAACCACACATGGTATTAAATATAAAAAAATGTATCTTTAAAATATTTATAATAAATTTATATTTACTATACAGGTGGTTTTAATGAGTATGATGGGAGTCAAGACACAAGGTAAGTGAATTTCATCTCACTTTTCATTTCCTTGGGATACATGATTTATTCACCACCCATTTTTTTAGTGGTGTTTATAATTACCATATATTAATTATAGGATTATAATACATAATTTTATATTTATTTACATATATATTTTATGATATATTTATAATGGATTTTATATCTGCAAAGTTACCAAATCGTTAAAGTAGTTTTGTCTCTGTTTGCCTTCTTTGAGACACATGTCATGTTATGAACCAATATTTTTTATGATGTGTATATAATACCTTTGAAATTTAATATATTTAAAATAATTATTTTCATGAAATTTTAAGATTCATGAAATTAAATTTCCCAACATGGGGATTATGGTTCAAAGTAACCAAGTGGTAAGAGTTCATTGAAACAATATCATTATTTTTTAAGATTTCTAATGTTTATGATTTTGAGGATAAAATATAATCCATCTATCATGAATATTCCTGAAATTACATATCCTCTGGTTATTCGTGATATGTTCATGTATTGGTACCATTTTTACACTCATTATTACATAAGATATTTAAGAAACTGTTTTTGAGAAACCTAACTTTGCAATCTCTTCGGTCGGAAATCTATGTTCCTTAAAAACAATATTTTCAAAAAAAGGATTCCAAGAGTGTTATAATAATATCCTACGATAATTAAAGTAAATTTTTTACCTTTTTAAATTTTACTAATTTTTTCTATGTATTATTCTTATCATTTTCTGAATGAGTCAATTTTCTAACCTTTTTACCATGAAAAAGGAACGTCCTTTTTACCTCATAATACATGTACGGATTTATCTTCTGCTAATCCTTTGATGTCTTATTTTCATGTTTATAGGTTAATTTTTAAGAAAATTTATTTCAATTATATTTTCAAAGTAATGGTTTTCAGAACTTTTTGAAGCTCCATTTATATGTTTCCAAGGAAAATGGTTTTCAAAATGTTTTCAAGATTATTTTATATATTTTCAAGGGAAATGATTTTCAAAATAGTTTCAAGATTATTTTATATGTTTTCAAGGAACGTGGTTTTCAAAATGTTTTCTAGCATTATTTATACGTATTCAAATTATTTTCAAAGAAATGGTTTTCAAAACATTTTCAAGCGTTCTTTTTATGTTTTCAGCGTGTTTTTGATGAAAAAGTTTTTTAAAATGTTATGAATCTTATTTTATTAGTATTAAAGGGAAAAGGTTTTCAAAATGATTTCAAGTCTTCTATAAATTATTTAAAGTTATTTTCTATTAAAATAATTTTCAAGTATTTTTATGTATTAAAAATCCATTTTCAATGAATAAAATATATTTCCTTCAAGAAACATTTTTGGAAGATATTTCAAAATTATTTTTCATCTAAGATGATATCAGTTGATGTTACTCATTCCCTTATAGGAAATGATCTAATATTTATATTCATATTCATACTATGAATCATTTATTCTTAATGTCATGTTCTTTATAAAATCCATTTATCTTTCACAAGTTCTATGTCTACAAAATCTATTTCTCTTTCATGGTTTATATGGTTATGGAATATTTTTGTATTTCATGAGTTATATGTTTATTAAATCCATTTCTCTTTCATAGGTTATGATTTTGATAAAATTATTATGAAACCTATAACTTTTTCTATAGGTTATTATATGTTTAAATGTTTTTGAAACCCATTCACTGCATGGGTTATGATATTATTATTTATGCTCTTATAGAACATAAATGTATGATTTCATTATGAGATGTCTGAGACCTATATATCCCTCCAATGAATTGGTTAAAAATTTATACCTTTGGGAAGGATCCTTGACTACTAAGATGTTCATAGGAGTGAACCATGACTACCAAGATGGTATGAGGAGTGAACTCATGCTACTAAGATGGCCATGGGAGTGAACCGTGACTAACAAGATAGTAAGAGGAGTGAACTCATGCAACTAATATGGACATGGGAGTAAAACATGACTACCTAGATGGTATGTGGAGTGAACCAATACTACCAAGATGGTCTTGGAAGTGATACCTTGGCTACAATAGAAATCATATTATATGCTTATGTTTCTTCTATAATTCCATGTTATATTCATATGTTATGATTTCAGGGATTATGTTGTTTATTTCTATATGATTCATTTCATACGAACTTCCAATATTTATTATGATCTATAATATTAGTGGAATGATCTTCAAATGTTATGCTGATGTTCCATGCCCTTGTGTTCATGTTATGCTTACACATTTCCTGTATTTATCTTACTTAGCATATGAGTTCACCCCATTTTTATATATCCCTTACCCATGTTATAGAGAAATTATTTAGATATAATTAATAAATTTGGTTATATTTATGGTAGATGTTGAAGATATTTCACTAGGATAGAAGATTTTTTTTCCAGTTTTGAAAGGCACTAAACTATTGCAGTCATCGAGAATGTATTTTATTATAATGTAGTGAGTATTCATCTAAAATGATTTAATATCCTTGTATGTTAAGCATGGGTCTCTATAGTTAGTATAAAATGGAATGTTTAGTCAAACTTTGTAAACTATATTGAGAATACATTAGTGGGATCCCTATGTATATTTCTAAGGATTTTTTAGGGATGTCTCTAAGGATTATTATAAGGATGAGTTAACATTTTGATAAATGATTGGGAATTTTGGTAAAGGATAGATTAAGTTTTTTCCTAGTAATAAATCCCTTTATATATACTACAATTTTATGTGGATCTAGAATAGATGTACCTAGTGGTAACAACTCCGAAAAGTTCTTTCGGGCATGATTCGAGGTAATCTGGTACATGAAAACGGGGCATAATGCACACCAAGTTTGACACTCCTCAGGGTATTCTTTGGAAATTCACATAATATTCATGATCCATCATGAAGGATTTAAATATATGTTTGATATGAATAGCCTAGGATGAACTTAGTGTGTCATTAAATAAGAAATGTGTCATAATTTGGATATACTATAAGTAATTATTTTCATGACTACATGGTTTTCTACTATGATAAGTAATTCTCACACTAGGATTATGGTTTTAGTAAATGGTGGTAACTGGAAGGAACTAGATTAACGTTGAATTTAATGGAATATTGTTTTATGATCAGTCAAGTTGGATGATCACTAGAGTGAGACATGTTGTGATCAAGCCTAATTAGTTTTCACATAACATGATTAACAATTTGTACCTTAGCCAACTCTCAGACTCACCAAGGAAGATATATAAGGATTTCATTGATAATTTGGGTAACAGAGACCCTAGAGGAAAGAATATTCAATTTTACTTATGTTAAGAATGTGGAAAGAATCACCTATGTGAATGGATTAGTCAAAGGGGAAGATGTTTTGACTCTGGAAAATAAAGACATAAATCAAGTGACTATAAGGGGAAAATGATGAGTTTGATTAATGAAATGGATGGGAATATTGGTCTCCCTAATAAATAATCAATGTTTATGTGTTTTAAGTGTGGAATAAATGTTCATTATACAACTCAATGTCCCAAGAAGAATGGTCATAATGGGGATCAACAATGTGGTATGAGTAATGGTTACAATGCAGATGATGAAGAGACTACAGATTAAATATGGAAGGAAATAGGTATTGTGTAATATGATTAGGTATCATTGATAATTTAATAAGGATAAAGTGGAATAATAAAATATTTGATGTATTTGGTTTCATGAAGTATGTTATATAAAAGGTGAAATATATAAGGATTGTTCGATTTATGTTTTTCACTATGGATTTATAGGAACACGTTGAATGGTTCCAATGGAATATAAAAGTGATATAATGGAAAGGTAATGTACATGGAAGACACGTTATTAGAGGAAATATAACTTTTAATATGTTCCATATGTATGATAATATTTTTTGGCATAAAGATATGTGTGATGTTAATAAGTAAATTGGACTGTAATTATTACCTCGGAACTAAAAAATGACTTGTTTACAAGTAGTTTATGCTATCATAGATGAAGATTAAAACTACTTGTATTTATGGAATATATCCAGTAATATATTGATTAAGTATGCATGCATATTTTCTAGAATTATTTATGGTAATTCAAGTTGTTACAATGTTCCAATAAAATTTACCATTAGGGTATTCACATGTTTGGAATGTGACAACCAAGAGCTACTTTTTTATGCATATGGGATCAAAACTAAGATTATTTTGTGAATCTCTTGCAAAAGTTTGGCATTTTCATCATTGATATGGTTTAAAAGGATAACCATTTATGAAAATTTTAATTTAATCTTCAGAGGAAGTATTTATTCACTCAGTTCTTATTGAAAACATTTTTTAAAATTAAATTTATTGATTAACCTTATTTTAAAGATGTCAATCTTATTTATTTTAAAATTTATATTAGTATTGTTTTTTAAAAGTACAAAATTTATGTCGGATGACAAACAATAATTTCTTTAAAGTTTGCGGGTCTTGAACCCATTATCGAAGGATGATAAAGGATTCACGCCTACCATTGGCCTATGTGATGTCATAGTAAATATATAATAATTTTTGATGAATAATTATATATGATGAAATAGTAGTGTAACTTTTTAATTTTATAGATTAATGTATCAACCATATTTATTTTTAAGAATAGTATTATGTAAATAGTTATACTTTTAATTATTTTATATACCTTAATATCATATAAAAGTGTATTTTAGTGCTTCGGGCATCAAATATAATTTTTGGACATCCATTTCATGAAGTAATAAATGAATTAAAAATATTTAAAAGAACAAAAAAATGAAATTTTTTATATAAAAATATAAAATAATTATATTTCTTTATATTCCCAGTCAATAAAAGAATTAATCAACTTTAGGATATTTATCAGAAA
Organism: Viscum album; assembly: GCA_963277665.1. Lineage (NCBI taxonomy): Eukaryota > Viridiplantae > Streptophyta > Magnoliopsida > Santalales > Viscaceae > Viscum > Viscum album. The sequence goes on along the minus strand of OY728136.1, from coordinate 484,158,836 downwards.
AAAATGTGTTATCCTAATACCTTAATTTTGTTGAATGGGTGGCCTTTCAAATCATCACAGATTTATGACTTTAGGTCCCTCAACTTTTCACGGATCATTCACTTGTTTTTTATTGATGACCTCAATCACACCCTATAAATATTTTGTTGGAACCATGGTCATCTAAGCATGAATTGGATTATGGTTTGTGTTTGTTGTCAATCCTCAGAGGAAGTTCAGAATTTGTTCCAGCAGAGTACTCATATAGGTCAACTAGATAATAGTATTGAAGGTGGAACAGTTGACCAGTGTTCTCCAAATTTTTGGACCTAAAAATTGACAAAAGGGGAAAACATGGTTTTTTGGGAAAGGGACTTGCGCACCGGATATGTGTCTCACAAGTGACTTGCGTGCCGAGAAAGAACATGCACGCTAGTGTTTAGGAGGATTTGAATGTTGGGCACCATATGTTTTTCATGATCAAATCTTTAAAATATGGAAAAGGAAAGAGGGTCGCACAAGTATTGGTTTGGTCGCGCAAGTGAGTAGTGCGACAGAGGCTAGGGCGGCTGGAGTTGCGCGTCGGAACTTGCGCATCAAGAGGAGGATTGCGCGCCACCGCCCAGGGTGTCTAGTATGCCTATAAATAGAGGACCACCCCTCCTAATTTTTAACGAAGTTCAATACTTAGAGAATTTCAGTGCTCCCGTCACATAGGTGTAGTGGTCGTGCAAGTAGTTGTGGGTCGTGCAAGTATAATTTTCGCGATACTTGTTTGTTTTGCATCCAAGGTGTTTTGGCCGAGAAAGGGTGTGGGTCATGCAAGTTGGGAGTTGGGGAAACAAGTGTCGTGCAGGTGGTTTGGTGACACTTGTGCGACATTTTAGAAGAAGCATGACAGTTGAAATTTGGCGCCAAAAATGGTTTGGGTGGAAACTATTGTGAGTCGCGCAAGTTTGGTATTGAGGAAGTATGAGTCGTGCAAGTGATGGAGGTGGACTTGCACGCCGGCTTGGGGAATCACTCCATGTGTGGTTGAAACTCTCCGATCTTTTTGGAGCTGCACGATAGCTGGAAGATTTCTCGATACCTTCGGTGCAAAGTAAGATTAGTCTAATGGTGAGGGTTGGACTTAAACATAGCATATACATACAACAGAGGATGCATTCTTTTTAAATGATGAAGATACCTTCAAGTCTACAAACTGAGTGGGACTTCACTGAAGGCAGTGAGCCAAGGGGAGTCAACAGGAGTGACCCAAGGGACACAGTAGGCTATCCCTAAACCTTTGTAAAGGCAATGAGCCTGGGACAGAGTGACTGTTCCCAAACCTTTGTAATCCATATCTAGTGATGTTTATTGGAATTTGGTATGACTGACAGCCTATCAGCGTATGCTCCTTGGACGTAGCCCTTAGTGGTGAACCAAGTAAAAAGTGATGTGTCATCTCCCTGCATATGAATTTTTGCTTTCTAATCATATTTATCACACAGTATTAAAAAATTCCTACCAACACGGGAACAATATCCAACACATTAAAAGAAAAGGTTGTCCCCATGATTCACCCCTCCCCTCTCAGGGTGTTTTGGGGTCCTACAAATGGTATCAAAGGGAGGTTAAAGGTTGATGGTTTTGAATCTGTCCTTTGTCGTCATGAAGAATGCATTCAATGTCAGGGGAGTTCCACTCTTCGATGGAAGTAATTTTTAGATATGGAAGAATTTAATGAGATCTCATCTAGGATCCCTTGGAATGGAAGTCCTTTTTTACACTTTCCAAGGTATTCATGTTACTGATCCAACATGGTTGGCTATGGTGGACCCTGATATGAAAATGCTTGATACTGATGCTAAATCATAGAATGCTCTCACCGCAGACTTTTTTGATCAGATCTATCTAAACGTGATGAGTTTTACCTCAGCAAAATCCATGTGGGATAAAATTGAAATTATTAATGAATGAGATAGAATAGTGAAGGAGGAAAAATTACAAGCCCTACACAATCGGTTTGATTATCTGAAGATGCATCCAGACGAGAATGCATGTTCATTCTTCAATCGAATTACTAAAGTGGTTGGAGCAATTTGGGGTCTAGGCAAAGAAATAAAATACATTGATATTATAATGAAAATATTAAGGAGACTTCCAAACTGTACAATGCAAAGGTGTCAACCCTTGAGGAAAGAGATCTTTACAAACATTCTCTAGATGATCTACTGAGCAGCTTGGTAGCATATGATATGAGATTCAAACCAGAATATGCTACGACTCGTGTGATAAATGAAATGGGATTCAAGGCCATGGATAAACTAAAAATGTTAAAAGATAGTAGTGGTGAAGATGACGAAGAAAAATAAATTATTTCTCTCGTTGCAAAGAAGTCTGATAAAGGAAAAGGGAAATTCAAAGGTAAGTTACCGCTCGCATGTTTTCGTTATGGAAAAGTTGGGTACATTGCTTCTCAGTGTTTAAGAAAGATCAATGATGAAGATAGTGAAGATGAAAACATTGAGAAGCCTTGGAAAAGGTTTTTTAAAAAGAGAGACTTCATATCTAGAAAGAAAATACAGAGGAAGAGTTTTGTCTATGAAGAAGAAGATGAGGATACTGAATTTTTTGAAGAAAAAGAACCCAAATTTAAAACAAGAAACCCTGCGTCCATGATGTATACCACTAAAAAGTCAAAACACTTGATCAATAAAGGAAGAGATAATCAGATTACTCTTAATGGTGATTCAAAGACTCAAATTAAGGATTATTTTTCCAAGATTGAGAATAAATGTAAGAGATGCAATAAGTTGAAGGAAATGGTGGATGAATCATCAGAATATGTTGATGAGCTTGAAGTAGAAATTGAATGACTAGAAGAACTAGTGAGAGTTTAGTCTTCAATCCAAGAATGCACAGATGATGTTGTGAAACTAAAGCTTCGAATTGAAGAACAAGAAAAGTTCATAAATAACCTTTCATCCAAACTGGAAAAGAAATCCAAGACTATTGAGGGACTTGATGAAGAAGTTGTTACACTTAGGAGTAAAATTAAATGTCAATCAACCACAAATGAGGGAAAGAAAAAAATTCATTTTGGAAGATTCTCAGATGGATAATTACTAGAAAGAGCCAAGTGTGGTTCAGATGGGGTTGGAAAAATCTTGAATGATCAAAGACCCGCTTGCATGGGAAAGAGTGGAATTGGGTGTGAAGTTGAGACATCAACTGCTGGAAGTAAAGAGAGCCAAAAGAAAGACAAAATGAATGCTAGACATGTTGAAACATTACATGAAGTTCTCAAAAATAAACCATCAATCCAAACTAAACCGAGAACTGAAAATTATCCTCAATCCTTCAGAAAATATAGGCAGTTCAACTATTCTCCCAAAGAAGAAGGCATGAGGAGAAATTCATGTGAGAAGACATGTCCTCTCATGAAGTGTCAGTTCTATGGCTATCTGGGCCATACCATGTCATACTATGAAGAGGCAAGGAGCTACTTGAATGGATAAGATCTAAGACGACAAAAAAGGAGACTGACTATATATCCTCCATCATATAGTAGAAATATTTTCTATGGATATTGTTTTCATTGTTCTAACATTGGCCATAAGTTAATGTATTGCAGGCAAAGATTTGGTTGGAGAGATTCATACAACTCTCAGAGACGTGCCAATATTCACCCGCCTGATGGTGTTAATCTCACAAATAGGTTTTCTCTTCTGTAAGAAAATTATGGGTATGAAGAATCTAATTATATTGAAGAAATAATTATAAGTCCATCAATATCTTATACTCAATCCAATATCTCTTGGAAAGAAAAGAAAAAGATCGAGAAATTAAATCATGTAGAGGTTTCCCTCAGAGCTAAAAAAAGCAATTGCACCTAGATTCTGTATATCGGTTGCTTGTCCCATATGACAGGTAATGGAGGCCTGTTAATGGACATCAAAAGGAAGTTTGATGGTACAGTACGATTTCGTAATGATGGAGCTCTGAAAATCAAAGGCAGTGGAAGTACTGAATTGGATAATGGAGAACTAAAGAAGACTGAAGTCCTTTATGTTGATGGCCTACATCACAATATACTCGGTGTGAGTCAACTCTGTGACTCGGGACTTATTGTTACTTTTAATTAGAAAGGTTGCACAATCAAGGGAAAGTCAGAGAATTCACTTATGAAGGGATGCATAATAGAAGGCAACTTGTATCAGGTTGATAGTAAAGAAAATGTGTAATGGTCATTCACAGGAAACTACAAGTGATTGACTGAATGAAAACATATCGGAGAATCACCAAGAATGATACTGGAAGATTAATCAAGGTGTTTCAATCTGACAATGGAGGGGAATACAAGTCCATTGAATTTGAAAATTACCTGGAGAATCATGGGACACAACATGAGGCAGCTGTTGTAAGAACTCCACAACAAAATAGAGTTGTTGAACGTAAGAATCGACAGGTGAATAACATGGCACGAAATATGCTGATTGAGAGTCTTATTCCACGACATTACTGGAAAGAGTTTATTCAAGCTGCGGTATATATTCAAAATCGAACATGACTTTATATGGGTAATATGAAGACTCCATATGAATTATGGCATGGAAGGAAACCCTATTTGAAATACTTTCATGTTTTTTGAAGTAAATTCTTCATTAGGAATAAAGAATGAAATCAAGGGAAGTATGGTGACAATGCAGATGAACGAATTTTCCTTGGATACTCAATGATCAAAAATCGTACAATTATTTCAACAAGAGATTGGGATGGATTGTGGAAAGAAGTGATGTTAAGATAATTGAATAGAAACCCAAAAATGTTTTAAGGATGTCATATTCTGATGTGATAGAAAGTGAAGAAGATAGTGAACATGGAGAAGATACAAAAACTGAAATAGAAGAAGCTGTAAAAAAACACTGAGCACTCACATCATGATGTTGACTCAGAAAAAGAATCTAAAGAAGAAACTATGGCTAGGGAGAATGCAACTAAACCACATAGAAGAAATCATAGAACTGAAATTGATCCATCTAACATAATTGGGGACAGGAGTGCACCCACTCAAAAAAAGAGGATTATAAATAACACACAATTTGTATTTCAGTCAGTTGTGGAGCCATCCTTATTCGAAGAAGCTACAAAGGATGAATCTTCGGTGAAATCCATGAATAAAGAGTTAGATCAGATTGAAAAGAATAAAACATGGGATTTGTCCAGTGACCCGAAGATCACAATGTGATTGGTAAAATGGATCATCAAGAACAAGTTTTATGATCATGGAAGTGTTATTAGAAACAAGGCGCGACTGGTACGTAAGGGATATTCCCATATTGAAGGTGTTGATGTTGAAGAAACCTTTGCTATATTGGCTAGACTGGAGTCAATCAGGCTATTCCTTGCCATGGATCTCAAAAGAGGATATAAAGTATATGAAATTGATGTCATGACAACATTATTAAATTGTGTACTTGAAGAAGAAGTTTACATTGGACAACCAGTGGGTTTTCTTCTTTGTACTGATGAAACAATGGTCTGTAAACTAAAGAAATCACTTTATGGCTTGAAACAAGCACCACGGGCATGGTACTCCCAGCTGGACTCTTATCTCAAGAAGCTTTAATTCAAAAGAGGAGGAGTAGATCACAATATATATGTGAATAATTCTCCAAAAATCAATTCATGGTTCTAGTCTATGTTGATGATATCATATTCGGTGGTAGTAGGCAGAAATTAGTGGCTGAATTTTCCAATCACATGAAATCCGAATATGAAATGTCTATGATTGGGGAGCTCACATATTTCTTGGGGCTGAAGGTGATTCAAAATAAATATTACACTTTCATTTCTCTAGAAAAGTATGCAAGAGAGCTACTGAAAAAGATTAATATGAAAGACTCCAACCCAATGTCAACTCCGATTGTAGTTGGAACTAAACTTAGAAATCATGAAGATGGGACCTCTATAGATCCCACCATGTACAGGAGGATCATTAGGAGCCTATTGTACCTTACAGTGGCATGTCCAGATATTGTCTTTGACACATGTCTTGCAGCCCACTTTCAGAGTAATCCAAAGGAGAAACATATGGAAGAAGTGAAAACAATCATGAGGTATGTTCAAGGTAATCACAATTGTTTCTTATACATTGCTGTAGGAAGTAATAGTGAATTGTTATCATTTTCTGATGCTGAATAGGCTAGTGATGTTGTGGACAGAAATTCCAACAGTGGTGGAGCATTCTATATTGGGAATGAATGTGTTGGCTGGTTGAGAAAGAAAAAATAAAGTACTTCTCTTAGTACTGTTGAAGCTGATTATATCTCCGCCAGAAATGCATGCACTCAATTGCTATGAATGAAGCAACAATTAACAGATATTAGTGATGAGGTGAAGCAACCAATGGTGATTTACTATGATAACAAGAGTGCAATTGATCTTACGAAGAATCTGGTACAACATTCACATACAAAACATATTGAAATTAGGTATCACTTTGTCATAGAGAAATTTGAACAAGGCATGATTAGAATGAATCATGTGGGAACTGATGAGTAAGTGGCTAATATCCGGACCAAGCCACTGTCAACGGCTTTGTTTGAGAAACATCGGTTGAACCTTGGTGTTTAGCCACCTCCCAGTGCATAAGGATGTTATGAAACACCCATCTCACCAGTTATGTTAACTGATTATTATCTTTTTATGGCTATGATTCAGGATATTGGGGGAGATACTATCCAGGGAGAGTGTGGATTGAGCTGAAAAATGAACAAATACTGGTCTTTGGGTTTATTGTTAATGGGGGAGAAAGGAATAAATTAAGGCATGTAATGCTTTTGTGACACTTTGAGAATTCATTTTCGGTGATAGGATGGGAAGATGGGAAGGAATTCATTGGATGGGAACCCAATTCAAGATTTCTATCTTGTTTTATACACTGAGAATTGCTCACGTAGACATAGAGTGTTGGATGATTTGAATCTTTCATTTTTGGTTTGCATGTGGATGGTGATCTATTAATTTTATTTACTAATTACCAAAAAAACCGAAAGGGGAAGATTGTTGGAACCATGGTCATCTATGCATGAATTAGAGTATGGTTTGAGTTTTTTTTTGAATCCTCAGAGGAAGTTCAGAATGTGTGCCAGTAGTGTACTCATACAGGTCAAGAAGATAACATTATTGAAGGTGGCACAGTTGACCATTGTTTGCCAAATTTCTGTACCTAAAAATTTACAAAAGGGGAAAATAATGTTTTTTGGGAAATGGACTTGTGCGCCGAATATGTTTCATGTAAGTGACTTGCATGCCAAGAAAGGACGTGTGCGCCGGTGCCTATGAGGATTGAAAATTTTTGTGCCATATGTTTTTCAAGATCAGATCTTCAAAATATGGCAAAGGAAAGAGGTTCTCACAACTATTCGTTTGGTCGCACAAGTGAGTTGCACGACAGAGGCTAGGGCGGCTGGAGTTGCGCGCCAGAAATTGCGTGCCAAGAGGAGGCTTTCACGCCACCATGAAAGTTGTCCAGTATGCCTATAAATAGAGGACCACCCCTCCTCATTTTCAACGAAGTTTGAGACTTAGAGAAATTTAGTGCTCCCATCGCACAGGTGTAGTGGTCACGCAAGTTTTTGTGGGTCGCACAAGTATAAGTTGTACAACAGTTGTTTGTTGCACGTCCAAGGTGGTTTAGGCAAAAAAGTGTGTGGGTTGCACAATTTTGGAGTTGGGTAAAGAAGTGTCGCGCAGGTGGTTTGGTGACACTTTCACACTAGTTTTGAAGAAGCGCGATAGTTGACCTTTGTGTGCGAAAAACTGTTTGGGTGGAAAAGACTGAGTCACACAAGTTTTTTTTTGAAGAAGTATGAGGCACGCAAGTGTTGGAGGTGGACTTTCATGCCAGCTTTGAAACTTGTGCGCTGTCTTGGGGAAGCACACCAGGTGTGGTTGAAGCTCATTGGTCTTCTTGGAGCAGCATGAAAGCCGGATGATTTCCTGATACCTTCGGTGCAAAGTAGGATTAGTCTACTGGTGCGAGTTGGACTTCAATAGAGCATCTACATACAACAGAGGATTCATTATTTTGCGATGATGAAGAGAACTTCACATCTATAAACTGAGTGGGAATTCACCAAAGGCAGTGAGCTTGGGGGAGTCAACGGGAGTGAACCGAGGGACGCAGTAGGCTATCTCTAATACTTGTAAAGGCAGTGAGCCTGGGACAAAGTTACTGTGCCCGAACCTTTGTAATCCAAATCTAGTGAAGCTTAGTGGAATTTGGTACAACTGACAACCTGTAGGCGTATGCTCCTTAGATGTTGCCCATAGTGGTGAACCAATTAAAAAGTGTGGTGTCATCTCTCTACATATGAATGTTTTCTTTTTGATCATATCTATCATACAGGTTTAACAAGTTCCTACCAACGTGCGAATAAGATCCATCACATTAAAAGAAAAAGTTGTCACCCTGATTCACCCCTCCCCTCTCAAGGTGTCCTGAGGTCTTACATATTTATGATTTCCCTCCATGTCCAATATTTACTCCCAAACTACGTTATCTTATGTGGAAACCCAGTTATAGGTTAATTTTGGTAACCCTTGCAGTTTCAACTTTCATATTTAAGGGAAGTTTTAGTATTGATTTTTACGATGGGGGTTTCTATAAATAAAACTATCAAGTATTTAACCTTTGATATCCTCGATGAATTTTGAGGGAAATTCTATTTTTAAGGTGGTTTGAATGTAACACCTTGAGATTTTTTGAATTATTATTTTTTTCAAATTAATTTAACCTTTGTGATATTTGTCATTACACTTAACATAGAAAATAGTAAATTTTATAAAAAATCACTATATTCAGATTGTGTTATACAACACCGAGTTAATCATTCAATAAACATAAAATAAATTGTATCTAGGTCTAAAAATAGAACTGAGGTTATCTTTTATTTCATGTAACAATTACTTTCCTCGATGTCTTGCATAACATGCATGACCAAGATTTACCAAACCATAATATATAATTAAAAAATTATTATTTAATATTATAAGATATAAAATAGCAGTAAAATTAACGATCATGAAAATTATTAAATAATTTACAAAAACATATGGTTTACAAAAATATAAGATGAATTCATAGGTTACCAATTAATTATAAATTAAAATGAAATTCGATTTAATGTAAAGGAAAATATTAATATTTTTACGGTCACAAAGCCATTTTACGACAATAAAATAAATTAATTAAAAGTATTGAGTTATATTAATGTAATATATAGGTTATATAATCTATAAAATATTTTTGGTATTCATTCCATATATTTCGTAGACAAAAGATAAGAATAAGCCAAATTTTATGCATAAAAACCTATTTTTTTATAATGTTAGTTTTAATGCCTTTTAATAGAGAACCCATTTTAAATCAAATTTTTAGAACCTTATATATTTAATATTTTAAAATAAACTTTATATTTGTAATTAAAAAATAAAAATTATTTTAGGTTAATTTTTTGCCATTTTTCTGTACGGTTTTATTTTTTAATGAATCGTCAAAAATAATAGATTTTAATTCAAAACTACTTTTTCATCTAATTAATTTAAATGGTTAAATTAAATTTTAAATAATTTTAAAAGATTAATGTGATAATATTTTTATCAATTATTCTAATTTAAGTAATTTTGATCAATTTTACATTGAAATTGGATATAAAAACTTATCAAACGTTTGAATGTTTTTACTTTAAAAACCTGCATTGTCGACCAGACTGCAGGAGTAATTTTAAATTAATTAATAACCCTTCTGTGATTTGAATTTAGAAAATTGGGTTTCATATTTTAAATAATCATAATTTATGATTTAAATTAATTTAAAATTATTTTAATGAAAAATATTATTAAAATTAATTAAAATTAATTACATCGATTAATGTAAATTTATGCTTAACTATAGATTAATCCTTAAAATGAAGTGCCTAAATGACCTTGAAACTTGTCCTAAAACTATTTTATGGACATATTTAAACACCATAATCACTTTTCTATAATATTAACCATTATTGGGTTCACTTTAAACATGAAAATCATGGTTGGAATTCTCTCTTCAAATATTTACAAGAGTGCCAATCCTCCATCCCTATTAAAGGTCACCACCTCTACCTCTTCTTTACACCTCTCAAAACACTTATAATCAGACAATATATTACCAATAAAATTCCAAAAATACCTAAATTCATCATTTAATACTCCCTTTGGGTATGAATTATTCCAAGGAATCATTTTTGCACAAACCCAATAAAGTTTCCTGATTAAGAGGTAACGCCTTCTCTCAAGCTCCTTCCTTTTATTTTCATTCTCCAACCCTACACTCTCTTAATTAAATTATTTTATAAAAACATGTATAATAGATATACTAATATTTTTATGATATTTTTTCAACCTACACTTACACACACCTACCTTGAATGGTTAACGAACATATTGTTTATTTGTACGACGAACTACCGCCTCACTAAACGATAATCATTCATTTTTCCTTGCTGCCTCTCATAGTAGAAATTATGATGGATGCAATATTTATATATGTTATATATTATATTTATTACGTATTTAATCTTATTTATTCCTTTTTAAAACACATATCCTTTTACTTTCCAATTTTTGTTAATACTGTAATTTCATTTAATGAAATGTGGACTACCACCCCCTCAAAGTGATATGATTCATTCATACACTACATGGAATGTATTAAAGATGGGTTTAGTGATAATATATGATTTATATGATATAATAAATATAATTTAATAGTTATATAAATATATAAATATACATCATTTTTTCATTTCTTTCAATGTGACAATAAAAATAGAAATATCACTCATGTGTACATATGGATTACCATCTCCATAAACAGTGTTTTCCATTTTGAAATTATATATTAAATAGATAATTATAATACAAATATAATTAATATACATGTTTTTGATAAAATGTTTTAAATTATTAAAATCAAAATATAGATTATTAGAACCAATGATATATCAAATTAAGACACATGTGAAGAATAAAGTGAATATTAACTAAAGTGAAACATTAATATAGGATTGTTAAAAAGATGGTTAAATATGGTTATAACAAAACCATATATAGTATTAGATATAAAAATATAGTTCTTTAATAAATTTATAAATAATGTTTATTTACTATACAAGTGGTTTTAACGAGTATGGCGATATTCCATGCACAGGGTAAGGGAATTTCATCTCACATTCCATTTCTGTGAGATATATGCTTTATTCACCACCCATTACTTTTGAGTGCTGTGTATAATGACCATGGATGAATTATATGATTCTTATACATAAATTTATGGGTATTTACATATAAATTAATTATACTTTTATCATGGGTTTTATGTTCCTAAAGATACAAAATCGGTAAAGTATTTTTGTCTCAATTTTCCTTCTTTGAGACACATCCCATGTTATGCACCTATATTTTTCCCTAAGGTGTATATACTACCTTTAAAATTTTATACCATTAATATATTTGTTTTAATGATATTTTAATCTTTATGTAATTAAATTTTCTTACATGGGGAGTATGGTTCAATGTTACCAAGTGGTAAGATTTTATTGGAACAATCTCATCGCTTTTCAATATTGTTTATGTTTATTCTTCCATTGGTGAAATATTATAATCCACATCTCAAGAAAATTTAGGAATGTACTTATACTAAGATTATTTGTGATATATTCATGTATTGGTACTATTTTTCTACTATTTGGTACATAAGATAGGTAAGAAAACATTTTTGAGAAATCTTGACTTTACCCTCTCTTCAGTCATAAATCTAGGTTCCTTCAAAATCATTTTTTCAAAAAAGGGTTTCCAAAAGTATTCAACTGATATCCTATGATCATTAAAATACAATTTTACACCTTTTTTATTTTACCAATGTTTTCAAAGTATTCTTATTGTATCTTTACAAACGAGTAATTTTTGTAACCTTTTTATCATGAAAAAGGAATGTCCTTTTTACCTCATATGACATGTATGGATTTATCTGTCATTATACCTTTAATGATTTATTTTCATGTTTAAAGGTTAATTTTTAAGATTTTTTTTAAAATATATTTTCAATGAAATGGTTTTTAAAACGTTTTTAATCTCCATTTATAAGTTTTTAAGGAAAATGGTTTTTATAATGTTTTCAAGATTATTTTATATGTTTTCAAGGAAACGGGTTTTTAAATGTTTTCAAGCCTTATTTATAAGTTTTAAAATTATTTTCAAGGTAATAGTTTTCAAAATATTATCAAGAGTTCTCTATAAGTTTGCAAAGTGTTTTTTAATAAAAAAATTGAAATGTTTTAAATCTTATTTTATAAGTTTCCATGGAAAATGGTTTTCAAAATGATTTCAAGTATTATTTAAGTGTTTTCAAGGTATTTTATCAGAAAATGGTTTTCAAATGGTTTCATGTATTAAAAATACGTTTTCAAAGAAGAAGAAATATTATCCTCAAGAAACAATTTTTAAAGATGTTTCAAAATTATTTTCCATCTAAAATTGCATCTGTCGATGTTACTCATGCCCGTCTTGGAAATAATATAAAGGTTTTGTTCATATTCTATCTATGAATCTTTTCTGCTTAATGTCATGGTCTATATGAAATCTATTTCTCATTCATGGGTTATATTTTTATGAAAAACATTTCTATTTCATATGTTATATGTTTATGAATTTTTTTTCTCTTTCACGAGTTATATGTTTACGAAATCCATTTATCTTTCACTAGTTATGATTTTAATGAAATGATTATGAAACCTATATCTTTTTCCACATGTTATGATATTTTTACATGTTTATGATACAAATTTATCTCATGGGTTATAAGGACCTGACCATAAAAATTATATAATATGGATTTTTAATCAATAACATACATTCATTTACATTAAGGATCTTTTCTGGTTTAGAGTTTTAGAATGTTAGTTTATATTATAAATATAATATTGTGCATTTATATTGAGTGGATACTACTTAACAGTTTTCATTTCATCCAAAACAATAAAATTTTCAAATAAAACATAATTTCCTTTAAAAAACATTATAACTTTTCTCTTACCATCATTATATCTATTAAAAATCCTTAAAACATATGAAAAACATTTAAAAACATGGGATGAGAACAAAAAGCTCAGTAAGGGATATACAGAAAGAAATTTTTACTCAAGTGATTACATAAAAACCTAATAAAACCCATTTCATAAAACTCATTAGCATGCATAGAAACATCATGTAGTTTTCTTGGGGAATATTTACCACATCACTCTTACAATCACCCATAAAAATGAAATAACCATTTTTTTAACTTCCATATTCATAGTATACAATGCATTGAAGCGCTATAATGGGGCTCACTCATCATATCTTGGGATATAATAGGCTCAACCCAACATATCTTAAGCTATAATAGGGTAAAACCAACATAACTTGAGATATAATGGTTCTCAACCCAAAATAATTATCTACAAATAATATGTCATGAATAGAACAGTTGATAAATCCTTTAAACCCTTGAGCACAACAAATTTAGATTTTCCAAATATGCTTATTTTAGGAAAAAAATCACTTTTAAAATATAAAAACTGTGCAAAAAATAATGAAATCACATTTATAAAAATATCTATGTAAAAATTTAATGGAAACATAATATTAATGAAATGACATTAAATATTCAGAAACTACTCATACCATAAAAAATACAATCTTTTTGAATTTTATTAAAGATACTTTTAAAAGAATTTTAAAAAGAAATTCCCTTAGAAATATAATATATTTGGAGTGGGAATTAATATAATGGAATGAATATGTGAAAAAACTTTTAATAAACATAATAAAACATACTATAAGAAAATATTCATCACACCAACAATATTAACCCCACATAGTGAAAGAAGTGAAAGTTTAACCCAAAGAATGGAAATTGGGTAATGAATTCCTTTACCTCATGTTTGACTCACATTAAAAATGATTAAACCTATTTTTTAATGGTTACAAGAGTGTTATTAATATTTTACGGAAACATATTCAATTTTATAAAACCTTATATGATCATTTCATAACATCATTTCATCTATTAATTAATAATATTTTGTTCATTACATTGTTTTGGGTGAGTTCTTTACATGATTTCCATGGACAATCTGTAACCGATATTTTTCCTTGTCAGATAGAAGTGAAATTCCAGAATTGGAATGGAATGGTATTAACATATTTCTAGAATATTAAATGATACCATAGATCATTTTTATTATATATTATGATGAATCATTTGATAACACGTTAATGATATTCGTTTGAATCATTTTGGAAGTTCGTTGATAACCACAAACTAGTTTAATTATATAATTTATGATCATAAATATAAGTTAATTATTGAATATTAAAGACGTTATATCATACACCTTAAAGTCTGTTTGATGCATTGAAATGGTTTTATAACTATATTTGAATGAATTAAAGGAAATTGAATACAAATTGTCCAAGATGTTGGTAAATCGACAAAGTATAGATGGTGTCCTTATTTTTAGAAAGAGAGGGAAAGGGGAAGAAGTATGATGATGGGTTCTTCCAATAACATGATAAAAATCTTGAACATATAAGATATTGGATCATTCAGGGCTCTTGGATAATGGTAGGTCAAGAGAGTATAAGAAAAGAATGAATTGAATATAAAAAACATGAAAATGAAAGAGGATTTTTACCCCTTGATCTCTTCTCCTTGAGATCCTCCTTAAGGACTTTGGTTTTAGCCATTTGGTGGGACCAAAATGCCTTGAACGTGGGGAATATCTTTGGGAAGAGGATTGGGTAGAATTTAGAGAATTCTCAAATCTTGAGATGTGTGAGAGGAATAGGGGTTTACATTATCTTAATCATTAGTTTCGTATTTTTTTCTCTAGACTATGAATTGTTTTGGTTATTGTGGAAACAAATAGTAATTGTTTCATGTGGGTTTGAACCAACTATTCTTACCTCATCATAAAATCATCAATGACTCAATAAATCATGAATTTAGCTTATATTGTATATTATCATATTTCACTATTCACCAAAAAATAAAATATTTCAGAAAAATCCCCAAAATTCACCCCAACCATTTTTCAATGTGTAGAATTCAAAAATGAACTCCATTTTAACAAAATAAATTTCTAAATATCAGATGTTTAATTTTTTAATAAAATAACAATTTATTGGAAGAATAATAATTTTAAAACTATAAGTAATTTTATAACACCTTCAAAAATCAATCATGGTCTCATTAAAGTATATTATAACCCTAAAATAATAAAATAATATTTTATGATTTCATTTTATGAAAAATAAATTTTCATTTAAATTATTAAATTAATCATAAAAATGAAATTAAATATGTTTGACTTATAGAAATACCTACACATATATTATGATCATATTGTCACTTTTAAGATTCATACATTTTATTTATACATTTTTTGGTTAGGTTACTATTCATTTGGTCATATTACAATTCATATGGGTTAAGTTACTATTCATAAGGGTAACCTTAATATTCATACGGATATGTTAATATTCACTAAAAAAATTAGTTTTTCCTATCTGACTACAAATAACTTACCGATCACACCCGTGTATGTCTGTTTTTCAAAATTCAAATCATAGAAACAAAAATATTATGATTAACAGCAAGGTTAAAAATGTCTTCTTAAAACAAAGTGTTGTTTTAAAAAGACGTAGTGTTTCATGCATTTCATTAAATTTATTTTCAAAAGCATGGGGAGTTAAATTCTACCCATCTTCTAGAAATAGAAACCTTATAATTTGTCTTTATTTATTAAAAAGGTGAGGGTACCTTTCCCTCATAACATTTTCAGATACCCATGTTACTTCTTTGACCATGTCGTTTCTCCACAAAACCTTTACCAAGTGGATTACCTTATTCCGGGAAACTTATTCTCTTTGATCAAGAATATGAACAAGTTTATCTTTATATGAAATTTTTTCTTCTAGATGATATACTTATAGGAACAAAACATGAGATGAATCTGGAAAATAATTTCTCAACATTGAAATATGAAAAAAATTGTACCTGAGATAAACTCTAAGGCAAATCTACTTGATAGGTTACGGGTCCAAAATTCTCTAGGATTTCATAAGGTCTAATTAACTGTGTAATTAGCTTTCCTTTCTTACAGAATCTCATAACGCTCTTCCATAATGATATTATAAGAAAGACAAGATCACCTACCTCGAAAGAAAACTATTTTCTCCTGTTGTCTGTATAATGTTTCTACCTTCTGTAAGCTGTGCACATGTGTTAGTGAATCATATTTACTTTCTCATCCAATTCCTCTAATAATTTTGGTCCCAAAAATTTGCTTTCCCTGAATTCATCCCAAAATTTTGGAGTTTGACAACGCTTCAAATAAAATTCCTCAAAAGGTTCCATATACTAGAATGAAAACTATTATTATATGAAAAAACTACTAACGAAAGATGTTTATCACAACTTCCCTGGTAGTGCATTGAAAAATCTCAATGTATATCCTTTAATGTCTGAATTTTTCGCATGGTCAGTCTATCATATTGAGGATGAAAGCTTGTGCTGAAATTTAATTTTATTCCCATCATCTTCTAAAGGCCTTTCCAAAAGTTATAAGTGAAACAAAGATAACGGTCATAGACAATAGAAAAAGGGACTCCATGTAGCCTGAAAATCTTATGGAGGTATATTTGAGAAATCTAATTCAAAGACATAGTATCTCGAATATGAATGAAATTAGTAGATTTAGTCAATCGATAAACTATAATCCAGATTCCATTATTACCTCAAGATTTATTTTGTAGTCCAACCATGATGTCCATGGATATATTTTCTAATTTACAATTTTTCACTAGAAAAGGTTGAAGCATACCTTTTTGTAAATTATTCTCTACTTTTAACCTATTGAAAGTTCAATCATTTCATAGTAAAATAAGAAATACCTCTTTTCATTCCATCTCTCCAGTAATACTATCAATTCTCTCTATACATATTTGGGATGCCAAGATTAACTCAAAGTAGAGAACTGTGATCTTCACATATCAATTCATTTTTCAACTAAGAATCTCCAGGAACACATAATATCTTCCCAAACCCCAAAACTCAATCCTTTTCAAGGAAAATTCTATCAAAATACCCATTTTATCCAATTATGCCTTTTTCTGTAACTCTCCATCTTCTTTCTGAGCATGATTTTTGTTAGAACCCAGTTTTCACTCACGTATGGATCCATTAATTATTTTGGTTTAAATCATTACTTTGGACCAAATATGAATTCCAATTGAGTTATTAAAGGTTCCAAGGGTGTCTGGGACCTATTTGTAGCCCAAAACCCATCTTCTTGGAGAAAATAGATTTTTCACATTGTTTAGAGAAAACTGTGAGAAATTCGACATGGTTTTGATGTCCTTTCAGACATATCCACCTTGCAAGGTTGGCGCATGGCTGTGCAACCAAACCATGCGAGCTCACCTTTTTCAAGTTAATCATGTATGGATTGTGCATGGTTTGAAAAAATGTGTGCACCAAACCATTCAGGCAGATCCATATAGTATAGTTTGCGCACGGTTTGACAAACTGTGTGGATAAACTGTGCACATGCTATTTTTCTACATAATTTTTTCAGTTTTTCCCTTAATGACCTACTAATCACCATATTCCTACTAAACTATGTTTATGTGGGATTGTCCTATTTCTCTCTCAATTTGGGTTTTTTAAGCTCTAAACATGGAATCAAGAGATCGCATTTGTTCGGAATTTGATCAAGCTTCTGTTTGTCGCGTTGGATGTGCAACGGTAAGTACTCGATTCCTATTTAGCCATTCTTCTTCTCATTAACTCTCGATCTAGATATTTCCTTGTGATAATTTTTCAATTTTTCTTATATCTACTCTAATTTGAGGTAATTCAATGGCCGATATCGGAGTTTAAATATCATAAAAACCTAAGGTGGGTGGTCTATAACTTGTCCCTAAAGTTCTTGATTTTGGAATGTTCATGTGGGGACAACCGATTAAATCAGGGACCGTTTCTTAAATTTACATTTCATGATTATACTTTATAGAATTTTATGGTTATTATCTTTCCAAATTTTTTATTATTTGTTAGTAGTTACACCCATAAATCAATACACCTCATATTATTGTTATGCTATAATGGGGTTTTTATGGTCTTGACACATTTGATCCACAGTTCGGGTGTTCCTTTGATTGACCTTCCAAAAGGTGAGACTTCTTATAATAAATGTATTGTTATTAATTGGAATTTTATATAGAATGTTCCATGTATGCTCACCACTTGACCTTCCTAAGGTAAGCGATTCCAAATGATTATTAAATGTGAAATGTGAAATGTCAAATACACTAAGAATATAACTTAGTCTTAACAAATAATATTGAATAAATGTTACATGTTTGTACAACCCCTTTATATATTAATAGAAGGTAGTAGAGTTAACCTCTCTGATTGAACATTCCTTAATTGATAATTAAGATTTTATTAAATTGGCGCAACACTACATGGCATATCCATACTAATGGGAGATAAGGCATGGACCAATAAATAAATGGATTCAAATCTACTTGACCTATATACACCAATATAAGGCAGGACATGAACCAAATGAATAATTACATGATTTGAACATCAAATAGGAATGGACAGACTCGATATCCCCTTGGATTCGGAGAGAAGAATACCTTAGGTGTCAGGAACCCCATTCTGATTCAAGGATGTGGTTTTCCAAAGTTGATGCTCACCTAGACTCTAGTTCTTATCTATTCATGGGATTCTTGGTATACTACCATATGGTACTTTTCATTATTACAGGATACCTTAGATACACTCCTTAGATATAACATTGACTAGTATGTTTCATGGTGAAAGCCCATAGGGCACTATATTTTCTTAAACTTTTTTTACCTTGGCTGATCGTCTTGGACATAATAGGATCCTTATTTTGGAATTCCTTGGATTACACTCTTAAACCTTATCTAAACTTAGATATTATTGGGTTAATGTTTCATGATATCTACATTACCTTGGTTATTACCGTAGAACTCCCTCACCAGCTATTTTTTCATGTTGACTTATTACATATTTGTACCTTCACTACTTATGCTATCACGAAGTGTTGGATATTCCTAATGTGACCTATTAATATTAAATGGTAATTACTTAATTAATGAACTGGTCACATTTTTAGACACCATCTGAGGGCTGAAGTAGGTACTTGGGTATTTAGTTACATTGTACTTTTTGTTTACTATATATATATATATTCCTACACACTTCTGTGATCCATTATATAGGTTGGATGTTATAGAAACCAATGGTGGTGGCCCACTGAGATTTATCCCACACACTCTTTAAGAATAGTTTCGTACCTAGAGTAGATTATATGGTTGCAGGTATTGAAAAAGGTAAGAATATAGCTTACAACACTTGTTTTTGCGCTGATAGGATGGAGTTTGACAACAGATGAAAGAGTACGATCTTGGGATGCATTAAGTACTCTTTGTTTTCTTTTACCTTGTTGAACATGTTATTCATGTTTTCTTTTATCCATGCTTTCCATTTTTCTAGTGACATGACATTACATATTTATTTTATTAGTTCATATAGTTTTTTTATTCTCATTTATCGATTGCATCAGTTTTCTTCTACTACTTATTTATATTCATTTATATTCCTTCTGATATGTTATAGTCTATTAATTAGGGAATAGTCTTCCCATGGACACACCCTAGGCCCTCTCTGCTAGTCTTCAGCCTCTTCCATTCGGGAAGATGCACTTGAGGCCATATGGCCCACCGGGCTTGGGGCACCCATTAAGTGGCATCCGGGTTTCGGTCATCAAAAATTGGTATCGGAGGAGGTTTATTTTCTTGATTTAATAATTGGAGACAATATATTGGAAAATAGGGACTCTTGGGACTTGGTCATAAGTCGTGTTTGGGCATCGTGAACCCGTGTTCGGGGTAAAATCCAAGTTACCCAAAATGAAATTTTTGTTCTATTTTTCCTATTACAATTGATATTAATTCATAGTTGGGATATGCACATGTTGTGTGAGGTGTTTTATTATTTCCCTATTTGTGGATTTATTTCATACTTGGCCTGATGATATGAGGTCAAGGATCATTGCTTCATGCATCGTTGTAGGCACCTTGAATTCGCATGTCATGCATATTGCCATGCCATATAGGTTAATTTTACTACTTTTCATTGATTGATATTCTTATGATTATTGAGTGATGTTGGGATAGATTTTGGTACATGTATTACTCTTTGTTGAGATTGAATGATTGCATGTCTTAATTCATGAGGTGTATGGGCCCTCATGGGTTGGGATGAGTAATTTACCAAGTTGAGCCATTATACTATAAAATAATGGATATCGTTTCTGGTGATAGGTGTGTATGAGAAAAGATTCATCGAAAATGGATGCCAATTATGAACTGAATCCTAGAATCTAAAATGAATTGGTTGCATATCCTTATACATCCTGGTCAAGTTTATGAAAGGTAAAGAAGTGCACCTATAAATTAACTGCCAAATGAAATAAAACTTATAATTGAGAACTTACTCATACTTGGCTATCTATGCAGATAATTTGGTTAGTATTCCTTGAGAAGTGAGTTTTATTACGTTCAGTTTTCACTAGTGATGATATCTTATATTTCTTATCTTGTTCCAAGTTGTGTGCTTGGTATTTTTATACCAATGTAACCATGACATCCTCATGTCGTTCTCTAGTAATGTGGTGACAACCATTCTTTAAACATGGTGGTCACTAAGCCGCCAGTCTTACTTCTAAGAGTTCCACTTGAGGAACCTGCTATTGTTCCTGATATGAGAACTAATTATCATGTTTGTGATAGTTTCCTACATCTGATGTAGTCCATGCAATGTGCTCAACAGGTTGCACCTACGATGGCTGATCTAACATGCGAGTTCCAATAGTAGCATCCTCCTACTTTTTCAGGGGATGGAGGTTATCAGGCTCTTGAGCCTTGGCTAGAGGCCATGATGTCTATAATTGAGAATCTAGAAATCACTCCAGATAGGATAGTCAAGATTTGTGCATACATTATTTGGGATTCGTCCAAGCATAGGTGGGATGTGGTTACCCAGACTGGTTGTCATCAGGGAATGTTATGGGATGACTTCTGAACCGCCTTCTATAGTATGTTCATTCCATAAGAACTAAGATCTGACAAAGCCAGATATTTTATGCATCTCAATTATGGTTCTATGTCATTTATGTATTATTCAACAACTTTCACTTATTTAAAGAGCTTTTCACTACTTTTAGCCGGTGATGAGATTTCATGTGCTAGACGTTTTAGGATGGGCTCTAGTACGCCATCCAAACTCATGTAACTATCTTTCACATTCCTACCTTTTCTAAAAGAGTTGATTCAGCCCTTATCACTGACTGTGACCTGAGGGATGGCACGAGTATAGGGTTTAAAGGATCAGTGTTGTGTCAGGCCAGCAGTTCTTCCTGTGGCAGGAAACATTACCTCAAGTCTTCTCGTCAGGGAAGTGGCATCCAGAGTACCCAGTTTGATAATTTTATGGTGTGTCATTAGTTTGGAAGACTGGGGCATCAGATTCCCCAATGTGATAGAGACCCTATGGAGGGACGATCTTGAGGTCGTATAGATCATATATACTGTTTCTGAAGGACTATTCCACTAGTTTCTAGTGGAAAATGATTAGAATCCTCTCCACCTATAGGAGCGAGTTATTTTGCGCCACGTCAGGAGGGGAGTTGGAATAGCACTGATAGGTCTAGCTAAGGATGAGGCCATGGCCTTTGTATTCTAATCCCAAATCACCAACAGAACCATTAGAGTAGTCATGATCCTGGAAGTACATCTGTTTCCCAGGGCTGTGGATCAGGTCAATTTCCTACTTTACAGCCAATACCCAAGGATCAGGCTTTGGGACCATCTATAGAACGATGTACTATTCTAGTATCCTCGACTATTGTCTATACGTTTTTTTGATATGGGTGATTCAATCTAATTTATTTGTGTATCTATCATGGAAAGTCTTGGAATATAGATATAGTATCACTATGGTGTAATGACCCTCGATACACCATTGGGAATATGGACAGAGGGAATATGCCAGTGAAGGGACTGTTACCTTGTTGTAGAATATTACCCTTTATTGTGGAATCTCCTTGTTCTTTGGATGACGGGCCTTGATGTCATTCTCGGGATGGACTGGCTAGTCCACTATCACACCTTTGTAGAATACTATCGCTGCAGGGTTTCATTAACATCATCAGAAGGAAACCGTTATATTTTCAAAGGAGTATGGGATGTCCAGGAAGGGATATTTGGACCAAATAATCATGGAAAATGTGAAGTGACGGCACATATTGTAAATCTTTCCATGGAGGATCAAGTTTTTCTTCAAAGTAATTTCCCTCCATTAGTTGATCAATTTAGGGAAGTCATTATTGATCAATTTTCTGGATTACCTCCTAAGAGAGAGGTAGAGTTTACAATTTATCTTTTCCCATGAGTAGCTTCAGTGTCTATTCCTCCTTACAGGATGGAACCTACTAAGCTTTGGGATCTCAAGCGATAGATAGAGGACCTAGAGGACAAAGTCTTTATACAGCCTAGTAAATCTTCTCGGGGTTCACCGGATCTTTTTTCAAAGAATTTGGATGGAACTCTTCATCTTTTCATGGATTACATAAGTTTGAACCAGCTTATGGACCACACATTGTATCCATTTCCTTGAATAAGTGATCTCTTTGACCAGCTCTAAGGATTAAAGGTTTTATCAATGACCGACCTGAGATTAGGCTATCATCAAGTGTGAGTAAGACCATCAGACAAACCTCATAAATCTTTTTGTAGCAGGTATGTTCTATATGAGTATCCTGTTATTCTATTCGGTCTTATGAATTCTCCTGCTATTTTCATGGTTTGATGAATAGTCTTTTACACTACTATTGGCACTCCTTCATCATGGTCTTTGTAGACAACATCTTAGTGTATTCTCTAACTCATAATGACCTTTAAAAGAATCTTAATATCATTATGAGTTCACTGAGAGAGCCTCATCATTATTCCAATCTTTCTAAATATGAGTTCTATATCGACAAGGTCTACTTATTGGGTCATATAAGTTCAAAATCATGAGTATCTATGGACCCTAAAAGGTTAGTGTTGTAGTTTCCTAGGAGCATCCCAAGAATGTGTTTTATATTAGGAGTCTCTTAGGGCTCGTAGGATATTATAGGAATTTCATACAAGACTTTTCTCGTCATTCTTCACCTCTTAATGGACTTTCAAAGAAGGGAGTTAAGTTCCTATGGTCAGAAGCATGTGATATTTCCTTTTAGGAACTGAAAGGGAGGCTTGTCTCAACACTGATTCTGATTCTTCCAGAACCTAGAAAAATTATATAAACTTTTATGATGAATTAGGTATTGTCCTAGGGATATTGTTAGTGCATGAAGACAAAGTCATTGCATACAGATCTTGGTAGTTGAGGCCTTATGAGAGAAATTACCCGACGCACGACCTCAAGAAAGCAGCAGTTGTCCATGCCTTACGTTGCGGGAGGTATTATCTATTGGGTGAGTGCTTCAGGGTGTATACAGATCATGAAAGCCTAAAGTATATCTTTGCATAGTGTTAATTGAACCTCAGACAGTATAGATTGGTCGAATATCTACAATACATTGATTTTGAGCTTACCTATATGCCTATAAAGGGAAATGCAGTTGCTAATTCACTAATTCGGAAAACTAAAATGAAGGTCATACATGAATCCGCTGATGAAAAGAAGCTAATGTCCCTCTTTTCTGAACTTCACCTAGAGTTTCATGATAGTCATGATCAGTCTTACCTCTCAGCCTTATCAGTTACCTCTTGCCTCCTTGTGAAGGTGAATAGTATGTAGTTTTCATATCCTGAAGGTTTCGTTCTCCATGAGAGTATATTAGGAGATAACCCACCATTGGATTGGTTTGTGGAAAGAGATGACTTCTGGAGTCTACTTGGGAATATCTGGGTTACTAATGATATGAGAGATGAGTTCATGAAAGAGTACTATGATTCTCAGTGGGCAGTTCATCTAGGCATCTCGAAGATGTATTGAGATACATGATGCCAGTATTGGTGTCATCGAATGAAAATTCATATTGAAGGATTTATCTTTAAGTGTATTACCTGTCAGTAGGTGAAGGCAGAGAACCATAGACCTGTATGATTGTTACAGCCGCTTCCAGTCCCAGAATGGAAATGGGAAGATGTTTCTATGGATTTTGTCGTCAGATTACCTAGGTCAATGAGGGGTAGAAATTTTATCTGGGTAGTAATTTTTTGACAAAAAAATCATCCAACTTCATTTTTATTCAAGAAACATTCTCAATTGATGATCTTGGAAGACTATATGTTTATGAGATCAAACAACTACACATGTTTACATATACTATAATTTCAAATCGGGACTCTCGTTTTACTTCACGGTTCTGGAAGGGTTTGAAGAATGCTATGGGGACTCAGGTGCTTCAAATAACATCTTTTTACACTCATACCGATGGAAAATTGGAAAAGAAAATACAGGTTCTAGATGATATGCTCTAAGCATGTGTCCATGATTTTGGCGTTTCTTGAGAGAAATAAATCCATCTCGTCGAGTTTTCCTATAATAACAGCTTTCAGGTGACGACTCAGATGGATCCTCTTGAGGCCCTATATGGTAGGCTATGTCATTCTCCCTTGTGCTGGCTAGAGGCAGGTGACGCATCCCTACTAGGTCCTCATCTCATTCAGTAGACTTCAGAATAGGTTCAGCTGATCTGAAAAACTATGACTACTACTCAGTCTTGATAGAAATATTATGTCTATCACTGTCAATGACCTCTTCATTTCAAGGTTGGGGATTTCTTTTTTCCTTTGGGTATTTCCTAGGATGTGGCATAGATGGTTACAGAAGTAGGTAAAGTTGTCTCCCCATTACGTTGGGCCGTTTGAAATTCTAGAAAGAGTAAGGCCACTAGCCTATCGGTTGCTATTACCTCAGAGGTACCATTCCATGCATGATGTCTTTCACTTCACATGGGTTTATCAATATCATACCAACACGTCTCATACCTTTGATCCGAAGGAATTTGAATTAGATGTTTATGCTACCTTTGAGGAGTATCTAGTATGCATCGTTGACCGAAGCACAAATGCTCTCCTAGGAAAATCTATCCCTCTCGTATGGCTGATATGGTAGCATAGTCGATTATAGAATAAGACATAGGAAAGGGAAGCTGATGTACTTGCTCAGTGGCCAGATTTGTTCTCGTACAATGTATCCTTACCCTTGGAGGGAGAACTCAGGGTGTGTGTTCTTTTAAGGGGGAAGACAGTAAGAACTCGGTTTTCAATCTAGTATGTTTCCTTTAATTTTTTGGTTTAAATAATTACTTTGGACCTAATATGGATGAATAATGTGTTATTAAATGTTCCAAGGGTGCATGGGGCTTGTTCGGAGCCCCGAACCCATATTTTTGGAGAAAATAGTCCTTGCGCACAGTTTAGAGTAAACCATGCAGAATTTTGCATATTTTAGAAAAATGTGTGGATGATGTTTTTTTGGATGGATCCACCATGCATGGTTGCCACATGGCCATGTGGACTAACCATGTGAGTGCCCCTTTTTCCTAGGTAATCATGCATGTATTGCGCACAGTTTGAAAAATTGTGTGGACTAAACCGTTTGGGTAGATCCATCCCACACAGTTTGCACACAGTTTGACAAGTTGTGCAGATAAACTATGTGGAGGCTATTTTTCTGGGTAATTTTTCTATTTTTTTCCTTAATGACCTATTAATCCCCCTCCTTCCTCTTAATCTGATTTCATGCAGGTTTATCCTATTTCTATTTCAATATGGGGTTTTTGGAAGATCTAAACATGGAATCAAGAGATATCCTTCGTCTGACATCCAATTGAGCTTTCATTTGTCACGTTTGATGCACAACGGTAAGTACACGAGTCCCCTTTATCAGTTCTTCTTCTATTTCTCTCTTGATGTATATGTCTCCTTATGAGTGTTTTTTTATGTTTTCTTAGATCTACTAAGATTTGAGGCAATCCAAGGGCTGATACTGAAGGAGAAGGATTGCACAACCCTATGGTGGGTTGTGTATAAATTTTCCCCAAATTTCATTGATTTTGGAATGTTCATGTGGGGACCACTGATTCTATTAAAGAATATTTCATAAATTTACATTCCATTCTTATACTTGATAGAATTGTATGGTTATTATGTTTCCAAATTTATAATTAGGTTTTATTGGTTACACCCACAACTTAATCTACCTCTTTTTGAAGGTTTTGCCAAAATTGGGTTTTTTGTGTCTTAACACATTTGAGCCATCGTTTGGGTGTGCCTTTTCATGACCTTAATAAAGGTGATCTTGCTTATAATAAATGGTTTTTTATTAATTATATTTACAGGATGGAATGTACCATGTATACTCACCACTTGCCCCTCCTAAGGAAAGTGATTAAAAAGGATTATTAAATGTGAAATGTGGAATGGAATGTATAATAAGTATATAACTAGGCCTTAACAAATGAGATTGAATAAAGGTTCCATGTCTATAACACCCCTTTCCATGTTAATGGAGGGTAGTGAAGTGAATCTCTCTAATTGAATATTTCTTAATGGTTAATTAAGATTTGATTAAATTGTTGCAACGCTACATGGCCTATCCAGACTAATGGGAGATAATGATTGGGCCAATAAATAAATGTATTCAACTCTACTTGACCTTTCCACACTAATAGAAGGCATGGCTTGAACCAAATGAATTATTAAATTATTTTAACATCAATATGGAATGGACTGACTCAATTTCGCCTTGGATTCTGAGAGGATAATACCTTGGGTCTCAGGAACCCCATTCAATACCAAAAATATTATATTAGAGGGGGTTATTTAGAGTGGGGTATGCACAAACCCCAATAATTTCATTTTATGTATAATTAGACGGGTTCTTCATAGACCCCTCTAATCGTCGAATTTAGAGGGCATTATGAACCCCCTTCAAATTTATTTTCTATAAACATTAGAGATATGTGATGTACAACCCTTGCTAATCATCAAATTTAGATGGGGGTTTGAACCCCCTCTTATTTTTTAACATTATTTTTTAATATCCATTTGGATTATAAAGGGGGTTCTAAATTTTCACTAATTTATTTAAATTAAAGGGGGTTGAAAACCACCTCTAATGTCTTAAATTAGAGGGGATGAAAACCCCACTCTTATTTCATTAAATTATTGGGGGTTCAAAACCCCCCTCTATTGTCTTTAAATTTGAGGGGGTTCAAAACCCCCTATGTTGTATTTAAATTAGAGATGGTTTGTAACCCCCTCTAATTTAAGTGATAAAAGGGGGTTGTGAACGCCCAATATTTTTTAGAAAACAATTTCCAATATATATATATATATATATATATATATTTAAGACACAATATATAATTGTATTTAAATACAATACATATATATATGAACAGATCATATAGAATATTAATATGATTGTATTTAATTTTATTTTTATGTATACAAAATATAATTTTATAATTTTATGAACATTAATATATATTTATCTATATAAATTACATTTCATATAATATTAATTATATATAATATTAAATCATAAGTGTGTTACATAAATATATACATAAATATAATTTTTAAAAAATATATCATATAAAAACCCAAGCCTGTAGTTTTTAAAATTTAGAATGTAATAATAATAAATATATTTTTAAATAATATTTTTATAGTTTTATATTTTATATAATTAATATTATGTGATATACAATTTATACAAATAAATATATATTAATGTAAACAATATTATACAATTATATGTATTGACATACATATATATTACTATACATAATATTATAAAATTATATTTATTGAAATACATATATATTAATATGCATACTAAAAAATATATGGATTAAAATACATTATATGGATATTTTAATAAATTGTATTTTATATAACATTGTTTAAATATTTGTATAAATTTTATTTTATATTTAATATTTGTATAAATTGCATTTCATGTAATATTAATTATATATAATATAAATATTTTCTTAAAATGTATTTCAAATATATTTATTTCATATAATATTAATTATATATTTATTATATGAAATATTATATAATTTATACAAATAAATATATATTAATAATGTACATAATAATAAATATATGTATTTAAATACATTATAAAAATATATTTTTAGAATCCTTTTATAAATATATTAATTAAATACTTATATATACTATTTAAATAAACATGTATATAACATATAAATATGTATTTAAGTATATAACTAATTTAAATGAATATATTTATAAATATATATTCATATGCGTATATACATATAAATATATAGTTTATATAAATGTATATATAGTTTATATATATTTAAATGTATTAAAATATATTATATAAATAATATTTACTAAAATAATGAATCAAATATATATATATATACATTTAGGCATTAGAGAATAATCATAAAAAAATAAAATGGCATAGTGGTAGTTTCTATTCATGGAATGTGTTTGTTGCGCATCCGTATGTGGTTTGAATCCCCTCTATCTCACATTTTATATATAACTGGAGAAAAATTAAGGGGCTAGAAGTGGGGTGACAAAGGGTAGACATGGTGTACGGGGTAGACACTCGAGTGGCAGGCTACCATTGGGGGAGGGGCAACATGGTGGCACATGGGGTAGAAGACAACAAGACTGGGGGACAACCTTCGTGACATACGAGGGACAGCTTGGGGGCATGCAGGCTAAAAGACAATAGGGCTAGAGGGAAACTTGGGTGACATAGGAGGACAACTGGAGGCACGGGAGGCAACCTGGGTGACACAAATCACAGGAGAGAAAACTGGGGGTACGGGGGACTACCTGGGTGACATAGGGGGATAGCCAACAAGGGGCATAAGGGGGAAGAAGACATGGGACCAGGGGACAACTAGGGTAGACACAAGAGATATGGTTAGAGAGGGGGGAGTGTGCCAGGGTGACATAATGGTGGGGTGAACAATTAAAAAATAGACAGTTTTTAGGGGCAGTTTTTAGAACCGCCCCTAATATAATCACTCTATTTGGGGTGGTTCGAACTTCTCCTATATCTCTAAACTAGTGGCAGTTTTATCAAAACCGCAACTAATACAAGTATTTTTCACTGAATTTAAGTTAGCGTTAGAGGGGGTTCCACCCCCTCTATTGTAACAACCACTAAGGTAACAATTATTTTACCAGTTCTTCCTCAAAACCGCCCCTACAAACAATATGCTGCCACATTAGCAACGGTTCTTCACAACTGTCACTATTTTCTTTATAAGGGGTTATAACCCCTTCTAATGTCATAAATAACCCTCTCTAAACTCACTATTTTCTATAGTGATTCTGATTCAGGGATGCAGTTTTCTTAGGTTGATACCCACCTATACTCTGGTTCTTCTCTATTCCTCGAATTCCTGGTATACTACCATAGGGTTCTTTACATTATTACAGGATACCTCAGATACACTCTATGGAACCATCATTGACTAGTAGTTTCCGTGGTGAATTCCCATAGGGATGTTTCTTTGCTTATCCCTTTTTTACCTTGGTTTATCTCTTTAGACTCAATAGGTGCCTTATTGGGGAATTCCTTGGATTACTATCCTTATATTACACTCTTACCCCTTAGATAGACTTTGATACTACTGAGTTAGCATTTCATGAGATCTATGTTACCTTGGTTATTACCCTGGAACCCCATCACTATATATTTTTTCAGGTCACCCTATTACATCTTGGGACATTCACTACTTATACTATTAAGAAGGGTTTATTATACCTAACATGACTTATTAACATTAAATTATAAATAAATAATTAATGAGCAGGTTACATGTGTAGACAGTAGATGAGCGATGAAGTAGGCACTTGGGTGTTTAGTTACATTGTACTATTTTCTTTTCTTCATATATGCATGCATGTACACTACAATATTCTATTACACAGGCCAAAAGTTATAGACACCATTGGTGGTGGATCACTGAGATTTATCTCACACCCTCTTTGGGAGTCATTTGGTACCTGAAGTAGATTACATGGTAATAGGTATTGAAAATGGGAAGCATACATCTTCCAACACATGATTGTGTGCTAAGAGGATGAAGATTGATAGTAGATGACCGAATAGGATCTCAAGATGCTTGAAGTTGTCTTTGTTTTCTTTTACCTTGTGGAACATGTTATACTTGTTGTCTTGTAATCATGCATTCTAGTTATCTAGTGACATGAAATCACATCATCATTGTTCCATTTGATACATTTACTATTATTCATGTCTATCTGTTGCATCGGTTTGCTTCTCTTGTTTACTTATATTACTTCCATTGTTTATTTATATTTCATTATATTCCTTCCATTATGATATACTATGCTAATGAGGGCAATGTATTCCTATGGACACACCCTAGGATATTACATCTAGTCGGCAACCTATGGATTTCTGGAATATGAACTTGAGGCCATGTGGGCCAATGGGCTCGAGGCACCTGTTATGTGGCATCTAGGTTCAAGACATCACACTTTATTCTACCTGATAGAGATGATTGAACTGACACCTAAAACCACACAGAGATATTTCCAACAGCAACAACTTCCAATCCAAAATTCATCAAATCATTAACCAATGGGTCTTGTTCGAATCATATCATGGTTAATTTATCATTACTCTTCCAACTCAATGCATCATACACTCTATTTTATTTTCCAGGATGGAAATGAATTGTGTAATCATAATCCTTGATTTGTTCTAGCTATCTTCAATGTCTCATGTTCAATTCCTTCTATGTAAATATATACTTTAAACTTTTATGGTCAGTATATGTTTCACATTTTACTCCATACAAATTATGCCTCTAAATTTTTTATACAAAAACATCAATAAAAAATTCAAAATCATGTGTATGATAATTTAAATCATGGAGTTTGAGCTGACATGAAGCACAAGAAATTACCTGATCATTATACATCAGAACACTACCAAGTCCCTTTAATTAAGCATCATTTTAGATAAAATATTCTCCACCACTTGAAGGTGGAGTCATAATTGGATCATTCACCAATTTTCTTTTCAATTCCTGAAAAAAGACATCATATTATTTTATCTAGATGAAATTAACTCCTGTTTGAGTTAACATAGTAAGTGGTCTAGATACCCACGAAACGTTTTCAACAAACCTCAGTTAATATCCTTAAAAACAAAGAAAATAAAAATCTAGGTTATATTTGGGGGTCTTGGACATTCTTCAACAACTATTATTTTAGAAGGATCAATAGTTACATCATCACTACTGGAAAATGGGTCTATACCCACGGTTTTGTATAGAACCGTGGGTATAGGCCCCCCCTATACCCACGGTTTTGGAAACCGTGGGTATAGGGATAGTATCGGGACCTATACCCACGGTTTTCGAGAACCGTGGGTATAGGTCCCTTTTACCCACGGTTCATGGAAAAACCGTGGGTATAGGTTTTTTTTTAAGACCTATACCCACGGTTTTTGAAAACCGTGGGTATAGGTGTTGTTCTGCCGACGTATACCCACGGTTTTTGAAAACCGTGGGTATAGGCAGTATATTTTTCAAAGACCTTTACCCACGGTTTTTGAAAACCGTGGGTATAGGTAGTATATCATCGGGAACAAAAAATTCCGTGGGACGGAAAAAAAATTTTGGTTAAAAAATGATACGATATAATATAAAACTATGGATACGAAATATTAAACCATATAATATGTTCAGGTTAGTTGGTAAGTTCCTCACATCCCTCCGCATAGGTCGCGGGTTCGAAATCCCGCGAATTTTATTTTTTGATTATAGCATATATATTAATATAAGAAAACAAAAGTATACTAATATTTCAATTCCGTCAGTACCTCGGTTGGTCGAAGTGTCGGTGCGGTGAACGGGAAGCGCGGGTTCAAAGCCCCCCTGAATTTTATTTTTCAATTATAGCATATATATTAATATAAGAAAATTAAAATATACTAATATATCAATTGCGTCAGTACCTCGGTTGGTCGATGTTACTGTGCGGTGAACGGGAAGCGCGGGTTCGAAACCCGGCGGAATTATTATTTTCATTATAACTGTTATATTAATATATTAAAATTAAATTATCCATAAATATCAATAGAAGCGTTAGATTAGTTGGTTTCATGGTGGGTTGCTGTTTTGAGGCGCTGCAGGGTTGCAGGTTCGATTCCCACCCACTGCATGATTTTTTAAATTCAATACCCCACGGCTTTCAAAACCGTGGGGTCTGTTGTGTGCCACGCTGGAATAGTGGTGTGGCACACTTTGACCCCCCTATACCCACGGTTTTGGACCGTGGGTATAGGCTGAGACCCCTATACCGACGCCGTTCCAGCCCACAGTTCCCAAAACTGTGGGTATAGCTTATACCCACAGTTTTGGGGGCTATACCCACGGTTTTGAACCGTGGGTATAGGTCTTTTTTCCAGTAGTGCATCCTTATAAACAATGTGACTAAGGAAATAAATTTATTTCATAAAAAAGTCACACTTTTTGGATTTTCAATATAGTTTACTTTAATTCAATGTTTTTAAAACAACCATCAGATATTTTTAATGCCCCTCTTTACTTTCAGAATATAATAGAATTTAATCTATAAACATAACCACAAAATTTTAAAAAAAACACATGAAATAATATATTCATAAGATCCATGAATTCAGTAGGTGCATTAGTTAACCCAAATGGAATAACTAAAAATTCCTAATGCCCATATCTTGTGTGAAATGTGGTCTTCAATAAATCTTGTTATTTTACTTTCAACTGATGGTACCCCACCCTCAGGTCAACCTTTGAAAAATAATGTGATCCCTAGATCTGATAAAAAAAACTTCGATATGAGGAAAAGGACACTTGTTTTAACAGTGATGTTATTTAAGGCTCTGTAATAAATTAATTGTATCATTGAATCATATTTATTTTAAAAGAAATAGACAGGAGCACTCCTTGGTGAAGTGCTAGGTCAGATGAAGCCTTTGTCTAGTAATTACTGAAACTACGTTTTCATTTCTAGAAGTTCCATTTGATCCATTATATAAGGGGGCTTAGAAAATTTCTTATCATCAATAATTAAGTCATTAGTATACTCAACCTATCGGTCATGAATAACTACAAGAAAATCATCAGTAAATACAACAAGATACTCATTCACCATTGGAACATCACTAATCTGCACGGTTTCCTTATTTAAAATAATTTGTACAAGATAATGTTTATTTTAAACTTTTAATAGTTTATTAGATTATTGGTATGTTATTAGTGGTATGGGTTTATTCTTGTACCCAAACTAAAAATATTTCTGAAAAAAATGGATTTTCTCAATAATATAGCTTAAAATGATAAAATGAAAGCCCTTCCATACCCAGAATAACATTAAAATTTACTAGAGGAAATAAAACAAGGATTACAGGTAAACACTTTCAACAAAAAAATATAGGTAGATTCATATAATTTCTTTATTTCACAATATTTCTTCTAGGTTTTTTTACTATGAATTCTGGATTCATTCCATGATGTGTAATTTCAAATGTAGCAAAATATTTCTAGAAAATGAAGGAATTTGTAGAACCTAAATAAAACAACACTTTTATAAAATATGTAAGAATAAAAAATATACCTAATACCACCTCATTTGATGACTCAACATCTACAGATGTGGTTGTAAAGGATTTTTCACGCCCTTTTTCTCTACTCGGGCAGATTCCTCGCCCGAGTCAAGAGCTTAGGACACACATTAGCAAAATGAACCAATTCCTTATGATTAAAGAATATCACCATCGGTTTCTCATTAATTTTAGGATCATTTTCATTTCACTCATGAGGAATATTCATAAAATTTCCTCAAAGGTGGAATTTTCCAAAATATGCAAGATGCTCTCTTGGATTCTTTTTACCACACATCCCACAAAATGGGAAATTGATTTTCTTACCGCCATATTTCTTTTATGTATTATTCAATAATGCCTTCCAACCTGACCACATCTTATTCTTGTCATCAATAGGCACATACATTTCAGAAAACACTTTATCAACTTTTTCAGAAAAAAAATAAGTTACTCATAGATTTTAAACATTCTTGAAGCCAAATATATTTCTAAAAATGGATTCAAACCCGAGTAGAATCTATTTTATTTACTATAGAAATCTCGCATAAAATCTGGTAGGTACCATGCCAGTCTTGTAAAATAGTTTCATATACTTCCATAGAATCATCATATTTAATTTTTATTTCGATGAATTGTTTCTCCGTTCTATGTCGAACAGTTTTAGGAAAATATTTTTCCTAAAAAAGATTCTAAAAATCATCCCAGTCTAGACTATCATGATCATCTCTTCATTTTTTATTCTTAACCAATGACCACCATTCATTGGATTCACCTTCAAAATAATAAATGGCTAGTATTACCTTTTTATGTTATAAACTTCCCATGACATTAAATTTCTTTTCTAGATCATTGATGTAACAGCCCGAGATTTTATGAAAAATATTATTTCTTATTTTACTAATTTCTTGTGTTATACGCTACACCAAAAGGAGCTTGCACAACACGCATCCTTGACTTGCCTTGCATTACACGCAATCGCAACCTTCCTCGATAGCGTGTGTGGTACGTAATCCTGAGTTTCACGAAACAATGATATGCTATTAAAATATTATTAAAACTAGCCGTTATGAATAGTAATAACCACTTTTTAAATTTTAGAAATTTTAACTCTCAAAATGGACTTCATTTTTGGATTCGGAGTATCGAATTTAGCCTAAGGTGAAATTTTGGTACTTTTCGGATAACTTTCATATTCTGATGAATAGTGAAAATTACTAAATTATAATTAAAAACAACTTTTTTAATCGAAATAATTAATAGTGATAAATCATTAATTTGAGTGGTTTTAAAGTATATTTAGAATATATTTTTACAATTTAATACAATGTTGGTCATTGGATTTAGTTTCACATTTAAACTAGACATAAACAAGTGTCAATCTTTTGATAGATATTGTTTCTTAAAAACACGCTATTTGTTTTAACAGCGGGATTTAATTATAAAATTAATTAATGCAACTTTTATGTTATGAATTTGGTAAAATAGACTTCATTTTTGGATTCGGAATATGAAATATAGCTTGGGATGAAATTTTGGCATTATTCTGAAAAAACATCAATTTTTGATGAATAGTGAAACTACTAAGTGGTAGGTTAAAAACTGAATTTTGCATAAAACTTAATTTTACCGCTTCTGTGAATGGAATTTCAAAAATCCGAGAGACACGGTTAATATCAAAGACTAAAATGTGGTTCAATGAGATGAAAATAATTTTTTGGTGAATAGTAACTTTTTACTTTTTTTTTTACCGCGGTTAATAGTAAATAGGGTAACTAAGGGTAAATATGATATCAATATTACCCTAACACATGTCCTAATTCTATTGGAAAAGTGTAATTCGACCAAAAACAAACTTAGGAATAAAATATGACCATTTAGGCCCACTTGGATTAGATTAGGACATTTATTATTAATTTATTTAAAGAAGGGTTAAAATAGCAAAAATCAAAGTTTAATAAGTAAATAATTTTTAATATGGGGTTATACATAAGATAAATTCGATTGTAAATATTCATTAGAAAGCTAAAAAGATTGACTACATGATGGTATTTTATTTGTAATTTTTAGACATCAAATAATATAATTTATTTATGACACAAAAATGATGCAGTAATTATCTTATTAATGAAATATTGACATAATTGATAATATAAATACCAAAATAAATGTAATTTAAGACTTTTTATGAATTCCACTAATTTTCTAGGTTACTATGATATATTAGTGTTGATTTAATCAACTTGGTGCGAACATATAATTCTGTTATGACTTTCACAAAAATCATATATCAAATAGTGTCAAAATTGACCAAAACAGTTTTTAAATCAAATATTATATTATTAATTGTTATTTTATTCCTAAAAATCTAAGGTTCGGCCAAATGACTTAGATAAGGATATATATATTAATAATAAACAATTTGGGGTTCGTTTGGCATGTTATAGTAAGTGTATTAACCATATAGTGAAAGAAAACAAAAAGACACGGTAAAAGTTAAATTAATTAACTTAGAGTTAAATCTAATTGATAAGGTTAAAATAATATCTTAAACTTGTCTAAATTCTATTGGTTGATAGGATTTCGACCCATCCTTACTTTATCTTCGAAATAAGACCCTTTGGAACCACTATAAACCGATTTTGACTTTAATATAAAATAATATTTTGAGATATTCCTAAGGTGCCCCTCTCCTCCCCTATAAAAGGACACCTCCTCCCCCTCCTCCTCACACCAATTTGAGCACTCAAGCTCGGCCAACCCCTGCCAATTTCTCCTCTCCACTTCCCTAGCAACATCCTAGAGGTTCTGGTATTCCTCAAAGACCAATTTTAGTGCCCTAAGAGGAGGTCTCAAAGAGGCACTTCAAAGAAGAGGTAATTACCGTTACCAATTCTTTCATCTTTATTTCTTCTTCCACTTCTTCTTCTTAGGTTTTTTCATTATGAAGTAATAACATCAGTATCACTCATATACTGATATGTTATTATAAGTATGAAACAACCCTATTTCACCATCTATCCATCCTACGGAAAAAGAAATCACCGCGCGTGCGTACGTACGGAATACCGTCTCCACGCCGTGGTGTAATCTATTTTCCACCACCACCTTACATGGATGGGTATAATGGTGTAAAGAATAACTATACATAGTTATTACAACATCATATTGATTCTGATATATTGTATAATCCACTCCAATTAAATTCAATATTTATAGAAATGATATCATCGCTCGTGCGTACGTACGGACTACCGTCTCCACGACACGATGAGATTCATTCTCCATGTTAACCATTTAAGAATGATTATAATGTATATATAAGAAATAATAATGAAATATATGACATTATAAAGCTACTGGATTTATGTATATATATACATATGTATGTAATCTACTTACTTCCATTTCAAGACAATAAGGAAAGGAAAACAGCGTTCATGCGTACGTACGGACTACCGTCTCCATGAACGGTGTTTTTCATTTTATTTATATACCTATTATATATATATATATACTGAATATATATGATATATAAATCATATTTTATATTCTGGAAGTAAGTAAATCATGATATAAGTAATAATGATGTCAAGAACAACAAGTCAAAACACCTACGATAAATGAAACGATTTTACCCAAAACGCTTCTTTAACATGGAGTTTACAAAAGAACGGGTAATATAATGTCATAAGTGAACCATATATGATATCATAACAATGAATATGATTCTGTAATAAGTCAATAACATGATTTAAATCATTATACAGGAGGTTCGGACACTTACAAAGCAAGTCGGACCTAAGGTAAGGGAAATATCACAATCTCATTTTTATCCGAGATTGTTTATTCGTAAGTATTTACTGGGGTTTATTTTATCATCCACATACATGTTTCCTCAATATGTAATATTATTTCCATCCAACTACAATGGTTTAAATCCAATTTTACCCTTTGGTTAGTTTTTAGTAAAAGATATGAAAGGAATCTTTTGTCGTTTATCGTACGAGGTACATTTTGACTTTTTCGACAAAAGTACATAGAATGTTTTTTTTAACTTATACGGCACGAACGGATTTTTACGGTTTTATAAAGACTTATTTTCATGAACCTTCCTCCAAAATATTTCATGACTATTTTTAATTAAATCTCTTTCTTTTAAAATTGTATGATGTTTTGTGAAAGGAAAAATGTTTTTGAAGAAGAAAGGATATTTTCCTCAAGAATTCATTTCAAGTGTTTTATCAAAATTATTTTCCATCTAAGATAATAAAGGGTTCTGTTTCTATCCATATTTTTACATTGATTTGACTATGTTGTGATGGAATTATGTTTATGAATTCCTTTATCTTATATGAATGGTTTTATGATGTCATGTTGTTTAAGAATCCCATTTTTATTACATGGGTGATGCAATGATGTATGATTTATGATTTTGTGGCACACATAAGAAAGGATTCATTAAGAGATGGGTGGGACCTATATCTCCCTCCAATGCATTGGGTAAAGATTTCATATCTCATGAGATAGATATGGCTGGAATGGTAGGTTATACCGGTTCAGTGAAACAGGACTGAAACGAGGATTACTCGATTCAGAAAGGGACTTTGTCCACTAAGATAGTCTTGGCAATGAGTCTTGACTAACAAGAAATGATTCTCTATGATTATGTGTGTATGCCACAATGAGTAATGTTTTAAGTTATGGTTTCATTTTCACTACTATGATTTATCCCATGTTATGAAATTATGCTCTCTTTTGCAGGTTAAGATTTCCAAAAATGTTATGTTCTTATGAAAATTATGTGATTGATATTTCTTTTGTTTACCCTTACTGAGCATTTGAGCTCACCCTTTTATGTTTTCTTTTCCCCAGGATATAAAGAAAGGTTTTAGGTAAAAAAAAAGGAAGATCTTTGTGGGAGATTTTGAAGATCTTTCACCAGGATTAGAAGATTACGTTCCGAGTTTCCAAAGACACTAAACTATTACGATCCTTGTGTGTGTGTTTTTGTTATGTACTAAGTATTCCGCAAAAGTAATGTAAAGTCCATGTAAGTCAGGCTACGGGTCTCTACAGTTGGTATCAGAGGAAAGGTTTAGTCAACCTTTGGAAACTAGGATGCGAAAACGTTAGTGAGATCCCTAGAGATATTTCTAAGGTATGTCTAGGGATGTCTCTAAGGTTAAGTATACGTATAGGTTATAGTAATAGAATTACGCTAACGATCATAGAATTAAACCTAAGATGTTGGATATTGAAGGTACTCCCCCTTTATTATGTTGTTTTCCCTAGCATGATTTTTGCCTCTCACACTATTCTTTATGGGTTTTAGACGATGGCTGGAACCCGAAGGAACCGTGTTGATCAATGCAATGGACAATGCAATGATTGCCCTCCTGAACAAACAAATGTTATGGGAGATGGAGTGCAAAATCTTATTGCTATACTTACACAAGCTATGAATCATTCTGGACTTCCAAATGAGCAGAGAAGGGAACAATATTCTATTGAGTCCTTCATGAGGCAACGTCCACCTTCTTTCAGTGGGTCTACTGATCCATTAGTTGCTGAACAATGGATTAGTACTACTGAAAAGATATTTTCAGTTCTTTAATGTTCTGAACATGATAAAGTCATCTTAGCAGTATATCGTTTGGAAGGTGAAGCTGATCAATGGTGGAATCTTATCAAGAATACGAGGCCAAGAGATGAAATTGAGTCCATGGAATGGGACGAGTTCAAGAACTTGTTTTTCAGTAAGTACTTCCCTCGTATTCTTCGAACAAAGATGGGGAAAGAGTTTCTTGAACTGAAGCAAAGGGACGATGAATCTGTTGGTACCTATGAAGCAAATTTTACAAGACTTGCAAGGTATGCTTCTGGAATTATCATCCAACCTGAAAGTAAAGTTGATCGATTTTTCTGTGGCTTAAAACCAAGTCTTCGAAGGGCATTAGCTATAAGAGACTTCAGTAGCTTTGAAGAAATTGTGCGTTGTGCTATCAAGGTAGAAATGGAAGTTGGTGTTACATATCCATCTCATGGTTTTGACAAGAAACGAAAGATGGAGTTCAAGGAGAAATCTCAGAATAATGGTGAAAAGAAGATGAATGTTTCCTTATGCACAAAGTGTGGAAAGAAGCATGGTGGAGATTGTCTAAAAGGGACTAGAAAATGTTTTAAGTGTGGAAAAGAAGGTCATCGAGCAGCTGAGTGTCGAAGTAATGGAAAAAGGGTTTCTAATGATGTGAATAAAGCAAACACTGTAGAGAACGCACCGTCAACACTTCAATGCTTCAAGTGCAAGGAAATGGGGCATTATGCTAATAATTGCCCTAATCCAAGGGTTAGTGATGATCAACATGAGCAACCACTGAAGGCAAAGGACAAAGGGAAATCACATGCAATCACTATTGACAATGTTGAATATGACAACGATGTGGTGGAATGATTAAGTGTTTATGTAATGGGATTCCAAAATAATGTTGTATCATTGAGTATTGCAATATTTATTGATGTGGTATTCAAAGTGATTGAGATATTTTTTTGGAAATAAGATGATATGCGCATAATGAAGACGAGAAAATGAAATGTTTAATAGTATTCATGAGCTCATGATTGATATAAGGACTAAGTGATATCATGGTTTGAGTATATAGAATTTTGAGGATTTTGGTATGTGGAAAGTGTTAACTTTTAACTGCACTCATGTTTTCACTAAGGTATTCAAGAGAATACACGATTAAGGACTTTGAATGTTTGGAATGTGACCAACAAGACATATCTTATGATATGTGGGGATCAACGACAGTATTAAATCTCTGGTAATCGTTGTCACTATATTATGAGGGTGGACTGCAGTATTATGTATAAGCCTAAAGATTAGACTGGATTATGTTGGACATAAGTTAGTATTGTTTAAGGATAGAAGATTTTCGATATTATTGATGGGATGTTATAGTGACGTAGTTTTAGAAAAAGGACAACCTGCAGGACGGGCGACAGCCCATCGCTTCGGACAAGGCTGTAGGAATCGAACCCACAACCAAAGTGCGACTGGCCTTTATCGCCTACCACTGGCCTACAGGAAGTCCCTGTTTAGTAGAAACTAGTTTTATTATATTAAGAAGTATGATATATGAAGTATAAGTCCATTTTAGGAACTATATATGATTAATCTGACTATAGAATGACTTATGTATATTTAATAACTTTTTCTTACCTTTTGTTAGAGACAGATGGAATGACCCGTCATTCTATCACATGATCTGCTAACACTTCACGAATAACAAATTCAACTTCATTTATTTAAGAGATGAAGTGGAAATTGTTCAAGGCACAAACAACAGTGATATTGTATCAAAATAAAGTAAGTATTTATTCTAATTCAAATTTTCAACTTTAGGGAAATGATCTTGAAAACCAAAAATGTTGTCCTAGTGATCTTATACCTGATGAATCAGATGGTACCTTAGATCGTCACAAATTTATGGATTTGTGATTACTGGCTTTTCCATAGCCATGTTCTCTACCACTCTCCATCAGAACATGATGGTTAGATTTCTCTTCCATATCCATATTTTCACCTATGTGGAAACCCAGTGATTAGTTTATTTGGGTAATCGTTACATTTCATACTTTAGTTTTTAAAGCCAAGTTTTGGTATTCCCTTTTACGATGTGGGTTTCTATTAAAGAAACTTTCGAATAGTAAACCATTTATAACCCCGACGAATTTCGAGGGCGAAATTCATTTTAAGAGGGGTAGAATGTAACAGCCCGAGATTTTATGAAAAATATTCTTTCTTATTTTACTAATGTCTTGTGTTATACGCTACACCAAAAGGAGCTTGCACAACACGCATCCTTGACTTGCCTTGCATTACACGCAATCGCAACCTTCCTCGATAGCGTGTGTGGTACGTAATCTTGAGTTTCACGAAACAATGATATGCTATTAAAATATTATTAAAACTAGCCGTTATGAATAGTAATAACCACTTTTTAAATTTTAGAAATTTTAACTCTCAAAATGGACTTCATTTTTGGATTCGGAGTATCGAATTTAGCCTAAGGTAAAATTTTGGTACTTTTCGGATAACTTTCATATTCTGATGAATAGTGAAAATTACTAAATTATAATTAAAAACAACTTTTTTAATCGAAATAATTAATAGTGATAAATCATTAATTTGAGTGGTTTTAAAGTATATTTAGAATATATTTTTACAATTTAATACAATGTTGGTCATTGGATGTAGTTTCACATTTAAACTAGACATAAACAAGTGTCAATCTTTTGATAGATATTGTTTCTTAAAAACACGCTATTTGTTTTAACAGCGGGATTTAATTATAAAATTAATTAATGCAACTTTTATGTTATGAATTTGGTAAAATAGACTTCATTTTTGAATTCGGAATATGAAATATAGCTTGGGATGAAATTTTGGCATTATTCTGAAAAAACATCAATTTTTGATGAATAGTGAAACTATTAAGTGGTAGGTTAAAAACTGAATTTTGCATAAAACTTAATTTTACCGCTTCTGTGAATGGAATTTCAAAAATCCGAGAGACACGGTTAATATCAAGGACTAAAATGTGGTTCAATGAGATGAAAATAATTTTTTGGTGAATAGTAACTTTTTACTTTTTTTTTTACCGCGGTTAATAGTAAATAGGGTAACTAAGGGTAAATATGATATCAATATTACCCTAACACATGTCCTAATTCTATTGGAAAAGTGTAATTCGACCAAAAACAAACTTAGGAATAAAATATGACCATTTAGGCCCACTTGGATTAGATTAGGACATTTATTATTAATTTATTTAAAGAAGGGTTAAAATAGCAAAAATCAAAGTTTAATAAGTAAATAATTTTTAATATGGGGTTATACATAAGATAAATTCGATTGTAAATATTCATTAGAAAGCTAAAAAGATTTCCTACATGATGGTATTTTATTTGTAATTTTTAGACATCAAATAATATAATTTATTTATGACACAAAAATGATGCAGTAATTATCTTATTAATGAAATATTGACATAATTGATAATATAAATACCAAAATAAATGTAATTTAAGACTTTTTATGAATTCCACTAATTTTCTAGGTTACTATGATATATTAGTGTTGATTTAATCAACTTGGTGCGAACATATAATTCTGTTATGACTTTCACAAAAATCATATATCAAATAGTGTCAAAATTGACACAAAATAGTTTTTAAATCAAATATTATATTATTAATTGTTATTTTATTCCTAAAAATCTAAGGTTCGGCCAAATGACTTAGATAAGTATATATATATTAATAATAAACAATTTAGGGTTCGTTTGGCATGTTATAGTAAGTGTATTAACCATATAGTGAAAGAAAACAAAAAGACACGGTAAAAGTTAAATTAATTAACTTAGAGTTAAATCTAATTGATAAGGTTAAAATAATATCTTAAACTTGTCTAAATTCTATTGGTTGATAGGATTTCGACCCATCCTTACTTTATCTTCGAAATAAGACCCTTTGGAACCACTATAAACCGATTTTGACTTTAATATAAAATAATATTTTGAGATATTCCTAAGGTGCCCCTCTCCTCCCCTATAAAAGGACACCTCCTCCCCCTCCTCCTCACACCAATTTGAGCACTCAAGCTCGGCCAACCCCTGCCAATTTCTCCTCTACACTTCCCTAGCAACATCCTAGAGGTTCTGGTATTCCTCAAAGACCAATTTTAGTGCCCTAAGAGGAGGTCTCAAAGAGGCACTTCAAAGAAGAGGTAATTACCGTTACCAATTCTTTCATCTTTATTTCTTCTTCCACTTCTTCTTCTTAGGTTGTTTCATTATGAAGTAATAACATCAGTATCACTCATATACTGATATGTTATTATAAGTATGAAACAACCCTATTTCACCATCTATCCATCCTATGGAAAAAGAAATCACCGCGTGTGCGTACGTACGGAATACCGTCTCCACGCCGTGGTGTAATCTATTTTCCACCACCACCTTACATGGATGGGTATAATGGTGTAAAGAATAACTATACATAGTTATTACAACATCATATTGATTCTGATATATTTTATAATCCACTCCAATTCAATTCAATATTTATAGAAATGATATCATCGCTCGTGCGTACGTACGGACTACCGTCTCCACGACACGATGAAATTCATTCTCCATGTTAACCATTTAAGAATGATTATAATGTATATATAAGAAATAATAATGAAATATATGACATTATAAAGCTACTGGATTTATGTATATATATACATATGTATGTAATCTACTTACTTCCATTTCAAGACAATAAGGAAAGGAAAACAACGTTCATGCGTACGTACGGACTACCGTCTCCATGAACAGTGTTTTTCATTTTATTTATCTACCTATTATATATATATATATACTGAATATATATGATATATAAATCATATTTTATATTCTGGAAGTAAGTAAATCATGATATAAGTAATAATGATGTCAAGAACAACAAGTCAAAACACCTACGATAAATGAAACGATTTTACCCAAAACGCTTCTTTAACATGGAGTTTACAAAAGAACGGGT
Organism: Viscum album; assembly: GCA_963277665.1. Taxonomy (NCBI): domain Eukaryota; kingdom Viridiplantae; phylum Streptophyta; class Magnoliopsida; order Santalales; family Viscaceae; genus Viscum; species Viscum album. Next base: position 484,114,405 of record OY728136.1, on the reverse strand, counting down.
AATATAATGTCATAAGTGAACCATATATGATATCATAACAATGAATATGATTCTGTAATAAGTCAATAACATGATTTAAATCATTATACAGGAGGTTCGGACACTTACAAAGCAAGTCGGACCTAAGGTAAGGGAAATATCACAATCTCATTTTTATCCGAGATTGTTTATTCGTAAGTATTTACTGGGGTTTATTTTATCATCCACATACATGTTTCCTCAATATGTAATATTATTTCCATCCAACTACAATGGTTTAAATCCAATTTTACCCTTTGGTTAGTTTTTAGTAAAAGATATGAAAGGAATCTTTTGTCGTTTATCGTACGAGGTACATTTTGACTTTTTCGACAAAAGTACATAGAATGTTTTTTTTAACTTATACGGCACGAACGGATTTTTACGGTTTTATAAAGCCTTATTTTCATGAACCTTCCTCCAAAATATTTCATGACTATTTTTAATTAAATCTCTTTCTTTTTAAATTGTATGATGTTTTGTGAAAGGAAAAATGTTTTTGAAGAAGAAAGGATATTTTCCTCAAGAATTCATTTCAAGTGTTTTATCAAAATTATTTTCCATCTAAGATAATAAAGGGTTCTGTTTCTATCCATATTTTTACATTGATTTGACTATGTTGTGATGGAATTATGTTTATGAATTCATTTATCTTATATGAATGGTTTTATGATGTCATGTTGTTTAAGAATCCCATTTTTATTACATGGGTGATGCAATGATGTATGATTTATGATTTTGTGGCACACATAAGAAAGGATTCATTAAGAGATGGGTGGGACCTATATCTCCCTCCAATGCATTGGGTAAAGATTTCATATCTCATGAGATAGATATGGCTGGAATGGTAGGTTATACCGGTTCAGTGAAACAGGACTGAAACGAGGATTACTCGATTCAGAAAGGGACTTTGTCCACTAAGATAGTCTTGGCAATGAGTCTTGACTAACAAGAAATGATTCTCTATGATTATGTGTGTATGCCACAATGAGTAATGTTTTAAGTTATGGTTTCATTTTCACTACTATGATTTATCCCATGTTATGAAATTATGCTCTCTTTTGCAGGTTAAGATTTCCAAAAATGTTATGTTCTTATGAAAATTATGTGATTGATATTTCTTTTGTTTACCCTTACTGAGCATTTGAGCTCACCCTTTTATGTTTTCTTTTCCCCAGGATATAAAGAAAGGTTTTAGGTAAAAAAAAGGAAGATCTTTGTGGGAGATTTTGAAGATCTTTCACCAGGATTAGAAGATTACGTTCCGAGTTTCCAAAGACACTAAACTATTACGATCCTTGTGTGTGTGTTTTTGTTATGTACTAAGTATTCCGCAAAAGTAATGTAAAGTCCATGTAAGTCAGGCTACGGGTCTCTACAATTGATATATCCTTTGGCTATCAATGGATCTGTGGTTCCACTAAATATTGGAGGTCATTCCCACATAAAATGCCCCACAAACAACATGTTTCATCATGGTATATAGAGTTCCTCTCTTGCATAGATACCACCACCGTTTATTTACTGATTAAACTGATCCATTGCGGTCACAAACTACTCGGTTCTGATTCCCACCATTCTACGTTGTAGATTCGGATAGGTATCGGCCTCTTGGTTCATTACTACTTAATCTCCCCTATTTCTTATTTGTAAAACCATTATGAATAGACATATATTAGATGAGTAAACATGAAAATATTTAAATTATATATCATTTATATATAAACCAAAAGTAAAATTTAATTATTAAATTATATTAACATTATCAGAACCCATAAATTTTTCTAAACCATCTTATGACATAAACTACAAGGTCTTAGAAATAAACATTACAAAATATTGAATTTTAATCAAGAAATGACTTTCTTTTATGTTGAGGGTCTTTTTAGGTTTACAGTTTTAGAAAATTAGGACATATTACATACATAACATTGAACATTAATATAGAGTGGATACTACTAAATAATATTCATTTCTTTGAAAACATAAAACTTTTCAAATAGAACATAATTCCTTTGAAAAAAATTTATAACATTTAACTTATCTTCCTTATTTTTCTAACACATCCTTATAGCCTATTAAAAACATTTAAAAACTTGGGACGAGCACAAAAAGCCCAGTAAGGGATATATAGAAAGAAATTGTTAGTCATGTGATAACATAAAAACCAAAATAAACCCATTTCCTAAATACTAGTTAGCATGAATAGAAACATCATGTAGTTTCCTTGAGAAATATTTACAATAACACTCTTACAATCACCCTGAAACATGAAATAACCATTCATTCAACGTCTATCTCCATAGTACCCATTTCATTGGAGAGCTATAATGGGGCTCACCCGCCATATCTGAAGCTATAATGGACACAACTCAATATATATTTAATTATAATGGGCTCAGACCAACATATCTTAATCTATAATGTAAATCAAAACAACATAACTATGTCCAAGGAATGTATCATGAATAAAAAACCTGATTACTCATTTAAACCCTCGAGCAAAGCACATTGATATTTTTAAAATACGCTTCATTCATACAACAAATCAATTTTAATAAATAAAAACTATGCACGTAATAATTAAATAATATTAATAAAAATAACTATGTAAAAATATAATACCAAAATAATTTTAATAAAACCACATAAAATTTAGAGAAACCACTCATTCCATAAAAAAGACAATTTTTTTAATTTCATTAAAGAGACTTTTAAAAGGATTTTAAAAGGAAAGTACCTTAAAAATATAATATAATTGGAGTGGGAATTAATATAATGGAATGAATATGTGTATAAAAAATAAATAAACATAATAAAACATACTATAAACAAAAATTCATCACACAAAAAATATTAATACCACATAATGAAATAAGTAGATGGTTAACCCCATAAATGGAAATTGGGTTAAGAAATCCCTTGCCTCGGGTTCATCTCAATTCAAACATGATTAAACATCATGTATAATGTTAAAAAGAGCATTATTAACATTTTAGAAAAATTTATTTACGTTTATAAAACCTTATATGATCATTTTATAACATCATTATACCCATTAGTTGATAATATTTTGTTTATTACATTTTTTCGGGTGAGTTCTTTAAATGATTTCCATAGTCGGTTTGTAACGGATTGTATTCCTTATGAAATGGAAGTTTAGCTCCAAAATCAAAATGGAATGGTTTTAAAATATTTAATTAATATTAAATGATACCATAAATCATTTTTTTAATGTATATGATGATGAATCATTAGATAATACATTAATAATATTTTTTTAGATCATTTTGGCAGTTCTTTGATAACCACAAACTAGTTTCATTATTTAATTTAAGATCATGAATATAAGTTCATTTCCGAACACAAAGAGGTAATATCATACACATTACAATATGGAATGGACTAACTCGATCTCGCCTTGTATTCTAAGAGGAGAATACCTTGGGTCTCAGAAACCCCTTTCACTACAAAAAAAACAGTACATTAGAGGGGGTTATGAACACCCCCACCTAAATTCATTTTTTTGTATAATTAGAGGGGGTTCCGCACAACCCTCTCTAATCATCGAATTTAGAGGGAATTATGAACCCCCTCTAAATTTATTTTCTATAAAAATTAGATAGGTGTTATGTACAGCCCCTACTAATCATCAAATTTAGAGGGGGTTTTAAACCCCCTCTAAATTTTTTAATATTATTTTTTAATATCCATTTGTATTATAAAGGGGGATGAAAATCACCTCTAATGTCTTTAAATTATAGGGGGTTGAAAACCCCCTCTAATGTCTTAAATTAGTGGGGATGAAAAACCCACTCTAATTTCATTAAATAAGTGGGGGTTCAAAACCCCCCTCTAATGTCTTTAAATTAGAGGGGGTTCAAACCCACCGCTAATATCTTTAAATTAGAGGGGGTTCAAACCCCCTCTAAGGTCTTTAAATTAAACGGGGTTTCTAACCCCCTATAATTTAAGTTATTAAAGGGGGTTTTGAACGCCCAATGTTTATTTAAAAACAACTTCCATAATATATATATTTAAAACAAAATATATTAATGTATTTAAATACAATATATATATAGATATATAAATGAAAAGATCAGAGAGAATATTTATAATATTGTATTTAATTGAATTTATATGTATAAAAAATATTATTTTATAATTTTATGACCATTAATATATATATATTTGTATAAATTGAATTTAATTTAATATTAATTATATATAATATAAAAGCATAAACATGTTACATAAATATATACATAAATATAATTTATTTAAAAAATATATCATATAAAAAACCCATGTTTGTAGTTTTAATAATTTAGAATTTAATAATAATAAATTTATTTTTTAATATTATTTTTTTTCTTTTATATTATATATAATTAATATTATGTGATTTAAAATTTATAAAAATAAATATATATATTAATGTATACAATATTATACAATTATATGTATTGAAATAAATATATATTAATGTTCATAATATTATAAAATTATATTTATTTTAATACATATATATTAATGTGAATAATAATAAATATATGTATTAAAATAAATTATATAAATATTTGTATAAATTTTATTTCATATAACATTATATAAATATTTGTATAAATTTTATTTTATATTTAATATTTGTATAAATTTTATTTCATGAAATATTTTTTAAATATAATATAAATATTTGAATAAATTGTATTTCAAATATATGCATTTCATATAATAATAATTATATATTAATTATATATAGTATTATATAATTTATACAGATACATATATATTAATAATGTACATAATAATAAATATATGTTTTAAAATACATTATATAAATGTATTTTTAGAATCCTTTTATATAAATATTAATTAAATAATTATATATATTATTTAAATAAACATGTATATAATATATAAATATGTATTTAGGTATATAACGAATTTAAATGAATATATTTATAAATATAAAACGTATGTGTATATACATATAAATATATAGTTTATATAAATTTTTATATAGTATATATATTTAAATGTATTAAAATATATTATATAAATAATATTTATTAAAACAATGAATCAAATATATATATATACACAAATTTAAGAATTAGTGATTAAACATAAAAAAATGGCATAGTGGTAGTTTCTATTCATGGAACGTGTTTGTTGCACATCCGTATGTGGTTTGAATCCCTCTGTCTCACATTTTATATATAACTGGAGACAAGCCGAGGGGCTGGCCATGGGGTGACAAAGGATAGACATGGCGTACGGGGTAGACACTCATGTCGCAGGCTAACATGGGGGGGGGGGGGGGACAACCTTGGGACATGTGGGGTAGAAGACAACGGGACCGAGGGACAACCTGGGCGACATAGGGGGGAAAACCTGGGGGCGTGTGGGGTAGAAGACAATGGGACTGGGGGACATCTTGGGTGACACATGGGGAAATCGGAGGCACAAGGGACAACCTGTGTGACACAAATCATATGGGGGGAAACCGGGGGTGTAGGAGACTACCTGAGTGACATTGGGGGACAACCAACCAGTGGCACGAGGGGGTAGAAGACACGGGACCAGGGGAAAACCAGGGTAGACACGGGAGACATGGTTAGGGAGGGGGAGCGCGCCAGGGTCACACAACAGTGGGGTGGACAATTAAATAAATAGATAGGTTTTAGGGGCGATTTTTAGAACCACCCCTAATATAATCCCCCCATTAGGGGCAGTTCAAACCTCCCCTATATCTCTAAACTAGTGGTGGTTTTAACAAAACCATCACCAATACAAGTAATTTTCACTGAATTTAATTCAGCATTAGAGGGGGTTCAAACCCCCTCTAATGTAACAAACGCTAAGGTAATAATGTTTTTACTAGCGGTTCCTCAATACCACCCCTACAAAAAATATGCAACCACATTAGTGGCGGTTCCTCACAACCATCACTAATGTCTTTAGAAGGGGTTATAACCCCTTTTAATGTCAAAAATAACTCCATTAAAACTCAATATTTTTGTAGTGATTCTGATTCAAGGATGCTATTTTCATAGGTTGATACTCACCTTGACTCTGGTTCTTATCTATTCCTTGGATGCCTGGTATACTACTATAAGATCCTTTACATTATTATAGGAATCCTCAGATACACTCCTTGGATCCATCATTGGATAGCAGGTTCCATTATGAATGCCAATAGGGCTTTGTCTTTGATTATCCCTATTTTACCTTGGTTTATCACCTTAGACTAAATAGGTGCCTTATTGGGGGAATTCCTTGGATTACGATCCTTAGATTACCCTCTTACACCTTAGCTAGACTCTGATACTACAATGTTTACATTTTGTGATATCTGTGTTACCTTGGTTGTTACCCTGGAACTCCCTCACTATATATTTTTTCAGGTCGCCCTATTATGGCCTGTGACCTTCACTACTTATACTTTTAATAAGTGTTTTCTATGCCTAACGTGACTTATTAACATTAAATTATAATTACATAATTAATTAATAGGTTACATGTGTAGAGACTAGCTGAGGGATGAAGTAGGTACTTTGGTATTTAGTTACATTGTACAATGTTCATTACTTTATATATACATGCATGTACACTACTATATTCTATTACACGGGGTAGATGTTATAGACACCTTTGGTGGGGATCAATAAGATTTATCTCACACCGTCTTCGGGTGACGTTTGGTACCTGGAGTAGATTACATCGTTATAGGTATTGGCAATGGTAAGCATACAGCTTCCAACACTTGATTGTGTGTTGATAGGATGAAGATTGATTTCAGATGACCGAATAGGATCTCAAAATTCTTGGAGTAGTCTTTTTTTTTCTTTTACCTTGTTGAACAAGTTATACTTGTTGTCTTGTAATCATGATTTCCATTTTTCTAGTGACATGAAATTACATCATCATTGCTCCATTTGATACAGTTATTATTATTCTCATTTATTTAATTCATTGGTTTACTTCTATTGTTTAATTATATTACTTCCACTTTTTATTTATATTCCTTTATATTCCTTCCATTGTGATATACTATGATAATGAGGGTAGAGTCTTCCCGCAGACAAAGCCTAGGCTCTTGCATCTAGTCGGAAGCCTCTGGAATTCTGGAATATGCACTTGAGGCCATGTGGTCCTTTAGGCTCGAGGCACTCGTTTAGTAGAATCGGGGTTCGGGTCATCACACTTTATTCTCTATGATAGAGATGATTGCAGTGACACCTAAAAAAATAGAGGTATTTCTAACACCCCCAACTTCCAATCCAAAATTCATCAAATAATTAACCAAAGGGTCTTATTCTAAGCATATCATGGTTAATTTAGCATTACATTTCAGAATCAATGCATCATCCACTCTGTTTTCTTTTCCATGATGGTAATGAATTGTGTAATCATAATCCTTGATTAGTTCCATCTATCTTCTATTTATCATGTTCAATTCATTTTGAGTAAATATATACTTCAAACTTTTATGGTCATTTTATGTTTCACATTTTACTCCATACAAATAATTACTCTAAATTTTTAATAAAAAAACAATAACTAATTCAAAATCATGTGTAAAATAATTTAAATCATGAGGTTTTCACTGATGTGAAGCATAAGCAATTACCTGATCATTCTCCATCAGATCACAACCAATTCCATTTAATTAAGCATCATTGTAGATGAATATTCACCACCTCTTGAAGGTATATTCAGAATTGGAGCATTCACCAATATTATTTTCAATTCCTGAAAACAAGAATCATATTATTTTTATCTAGATGAAATTAAATCCTTTTTTATTTAACATATTATGTGGTCTAGATAACCATGAATCGTTTTCAAAAAACCTCTGTTAATATCCTTAAAAACAATGAAAATACAAATATAGGTTATATTTATTGGTCTTGGACATTCTTCAACAACATTTATTTTAGAAGGATTAATAGTTATTCAATCTTTATAAACAATGTGACCAAGTAAATAAATTTATCTCATAAAAAATTCACACTTTCTGAATTTTCCATATAGTTTATTTTCATTAAAGGTTTCTATAACCACCCTTAGATATTTTTCATGCTCCTCTTTACTTTTAGAATATACTAGAATTTAATTAGTAAACACAACCATGAAATTTTCAAAAAACTCATGAAATATTATAATCATAATATCCATGAATAATGTAGGTGCATTAGTTAACCCAAGTGGAATAACTAAAAATTCATAATGCCCATATCTAGTGTTAAACGTGGTCTTTAGGATGTCTTGTTCTTTTACTTTCAACTGATGGTACCCCACCCTTAGGTCAACCTTCGAAAAATAATGTGCTCCCTAGATCTGATAAAAAATCATCAATATGAGAAAAAGGATACTTGTTTCAATAGTAATGTTATTCAAGGCTATGTAATAAATGAAAAGTATTATCAATCCATCTTTATTTTTAACAAACAAGACAGGTGTGGCCCATGGTGAAGTGCTAGGTTAGATGAAGCCTTTGTCTAATAATTCCTGCAACTGCTTTTTCAATTCTAGAAGTTCCATTTGATCCATTATATAAGTGGGTTAGAAATTTTCTTATAATCAATAATTAATTCAATAGTAAACTCAACCTATCTATTGTGAATAACGCCTAGAAAATTATTAAGAAATACATCAGGAAACTCATTCACCACAAGAACATCATTAATCTGAACGGTTTCCCTATTTTCAATAATGTGTAAAAGATAACATTTACTTCCATATTTTAATAGTTTATTAGATTCTTGATATGTTATCAATGGTATGGGTTCATTCTTGTACACAAAATAAAACTCCTTATGAAAAAACTACTTATTTTTTCTCAATAATATATCTTAGCATGATAGAATGAAAGTTATTCCATACACAGAATAATATCAAACTCTACTTGAGGAAATATAATAAGGTTTACTGGTAAACACTTTCCAAAAAAAATATAGGAAGATTCATATAATTTCTTTTTTCCACAATATTTCCTATAGGTTTTTTTATTATGAATTCTAGATTCATTTCATGATGTGGAATTTTAAATATAGCAAAACATTTCAAACACATGAAGGAATATGTAGAACCTAAATCAAACAACACATTTAGAAAATATTTAGGAATAAAAAATATACCTAATACCACCTCATATGATGACTCAACATCTAATAAAGTGGTTTCAAAGGATTTTTCCACACCATTTTTCTTCCACTCTGGTTGATTCACCGCAAGAGTGATGAGCTTAGGACACGCATTAGCAAAATGAACCAATTCCTTATGATTAAAGCATCTAACCATCAGTTTATCATTAATTTTTAGATAATTTTCATTACACTCATGATATATATTCCTAAAATTTCCACAATGGTGGAATTTTCCAATATTTACAAGAAGCTCTCTATGATTATTTTTACCACACTTTCCATAAAATGGGAAATTTATTTTCTTACCTTCAGATTTATTTGATGTATTCTTCTACAATGACTTCCAACCTGACCACATCTTATTCTTGTAATAATGAGGCACAAACGTTTCAGAAAACTCTTTATCAACTTTTTCATAACAAAAAACAAGTTACTCATAGATTTTAAACATTCTTGAAGCCAAAGATCTTTGTGAAAATGGTTTCAAACCAGAGTAAAATCTATTAATTTTACTATCCAAATCCCACATAAAATCTGCTACATAGCAGGCCAGTGTTGTAATATTTTTTTATATTCTTCCAAAGAATCATCATATGTATAATTTAGTTCCAATAATTTTATCTCCAATATAAGTAAAATAGTTTTTGAAAAATATTTTTCCAGAAAAAGACTCGAAAAATCATCCCATTCTAGACTATCATGATCATCACTTCCTCTTGTATTCTTAACCAATGGCCACCATTCATCTACTTCTCTTTCAAAATGATAATGGCTAGTATTAACTTTTGATTTTTTGAACATCCCATGACATTAAATTTCTTTTCTAGAGCATTGATTCATCCTTCAGCTATCAATGGATCTATGGTACCACTAAATGCAGGAGGACATTCCCACATAAAATTCCACACAATAAATTTTTTTATTCATGGTAGATAGAGTTCCTCTCTTGCAAAGATACCACCACCATTTATTTCTTGGGTAAACTGATCCATTGTTGTCACAAACTACTCGGTTATGATTCTCAGCATTCTAGACTGTAGATTCGGATTGGTTTCAGCCTCTTCGTACCTTCCTACATAATCTTGCCTATCTATTCTATGGAAAATAATTATGAGTAGATATATATTAGATGAAGAAAAATGAAAATATTTAAATTTTATATCTTTAAATATAAATGAGAAGTAAAAAATTAATTATTGAATTCAATTAACATCGTCATAACCCATAAAGTTATCTAAACCATCATCTGGTACCAAATATAATGTCCTAGACTTATACATTACATAATCCTGAATTTTAATCAAGAAATTACATTCATTTAAATTGAGGTCTTTTCAGGTTTAGTGTTTTAGAAAATTAGAAAATATTGCATACATAACATTGCACAATTATACAGAGTGGATACTGCTAAACAATATTCATTTCTTCCAAAACAAAAAATATTTCAAATAAAACATAATTTCTGTGAAAAAATGACATAACATTTAACTTATCTTCCATATTTCTCTTACACATCATTATAACATGTTAATAACATTTAAAAACTTGGGACGAGCACAAAAAGCCCAGTAAGGGATATATAGAACGAAATTGTTAGTCATGTGATAATATAAAAACCTATTAAACCCATTTCATAAAAACTAGTTAGCATGAATTGAACATCAAGTAGTTTCCTTGGGAAATATTTACCATAGCACTCTTACAATCACCCTGAGACATGAAATAACCATTCAATCAACTTCTATCTCCATAGTACCCAATTCATTGGAGAGCTATATTGGGTCTCACCCATCATATCTTGAGATATAATAGACTCAACCCAATATATATTGAAATATAATGGGTTAAAACCAACATATATTGAGCTATAATAAGGATTAAACCAACATAACTATGTCCAAGAAGCATATCATGAATAAAACACTTGATGATCCATTTAAACCCTTGAGTAAGGCAAATTGATATTTTCAAAATACGCTTCTTTCGTAAAACAAATCACTTTTAAAATATAAAAACCATGCACATAATAAATGAATTATATTAATAAAAATATCTATGTAAAAATATAACTAAAAAATCATATTAATAAACCCACTTGAAATTAGGTGAAACCACTCATGCCATAAAAAGATTTTTTTTTCAATTTCATTAAAGATACTTTTAAAAAGATTTTAAAAGGAAAGTACCTTACAAATATAATATAATTGGAGTGGAAATTAATATAATGGGATGAATATGTGCATAAAACATAAATAAACATAATAAAAAATACTCTAAACAAAAATTCGTCACATAAAAAATATTAACACCACATAATGAAATAATTAGAGGGTTATTCCCATGAATGGAAATTGGGTTAAGAAATCCATTACCTCGGGTTCATATCACTTCAAATGTTATTAAAAATCTTGTATAATGTTAAAAAGAGTGTTATTAATATTATATAGAAACTTATATAGGTTTATAACACCTTATTTAATCATTTTATAACATCATTCCATCCATTAATTAATAATATTTTGTTCATTACATTGTTTTAGATGGGTTCTTTACATGATTCCCATGGTCGGTTTGTAACAGATTTTTTTCCTTATCAAATGGAAGTGAAACTCCATAATCCGAATGGAATGGTCTTAAAATATTTAATGAATATTAAATGATACCATAAATCATTTTTTATCATATATGATGATGAATCATTAGATAAAACATTAATGATATTCATTTGGATCATTTTGGCAATTCTTTGAAAACCAAAAAGTAGTTTCATTATTTAATTTATGATCATGAATATAAGTTCAATACAGAATATAAAGAGTTTATATCATAAAATCTACAATATTTTTAAATCATTAAAATAGTTTTATAACCATATTTGAAATATTTAATGTAAATTGAATACACATCGTCCACAATGTTTATAAATCGATACATCATGGATGGGGTTATTATTTTTTGAAAGAGAGGGAGAGGAGAAGAAGTGTGATATTGAATTTTTTCAATAACATGATAAAAATCCATAACATATAAGATACTATAGTTTTTAGGGCTCTTTTATAAGGGGGTTTCAGGGAGTCTAAGAAAAGAATGAATTGAAAATAAAATACAAGAAAATGAAAGAGGATTTTTACTCTTGATCTCTTCTCCTTCAGATCCTCCATAAGACCTTCGGTTTTGGCCTTTTTGTGAGACCAAAAGTCCTTGTACGTGGGTAATATTACTTTGAAGAGGATTAGGTATAATTTAGAGAATTCTCAAATCTTGAGTGGTTTGAGAGGAAGAGGGGGGTTTTACATTATTTTAATCATTAGTATAATATTTTTGGTCAAGACTATAATAGTATTGATTATTTTTTAAAAAAATTTTAATTTGTGCATGCGAGTTTGAAACAAGGGTTATTACCTTATAATAATATCATTAATGACTCAATAAATCATGTATTTATATTATTTTTTTATATTATCATATTTCACTATTTGCCAAAAAATCAACTATTTAAAAAATATCCCAAAAATTAACCCCAACCATTTTTTGACCTGTAAAATTAAAAAATGAACTTCATTTTAACAAAACAATTTTATAAATTTTATAAATTTAATTTAAAAATAAAAATAATTTATTCAAAAAAATAAAAATTTTAAACTATAACTGATTTTAAAAACACATGAAAAATAAATCAACATATCATAAAATTATCTTAATACCATAAAATAATAAAATAAATATTTATTATTTCATTTTATGAAAATAAATTTTTATTTAAATAATTAAATTTAACATTAAAATATAAATTTTTATAACTAACATGAATACCTACACATATAATATGATCATATTATCACTTACAAGATTCATTCATTTTATTTATACATTAGTTGGTGAGGTTAGTATTCATTTGGTCATATTAATATTCATAAGCGCCACGTTACTATTCATAAGGGTAACATTACTGTTCAATAGGGTATGTTACTATTCACAAAAAAATTAGTTTGTCTAATCAGACTCCAAATAACTTACTGATTGAAATCGTGTGCATCCATTATTTGAAATTCAAATCATAGAAGCAGAAATATTATAATTTACAGCTAGGTTAAAACTATCTTCTCAAAAAAAGTGTTTTTTAATAGAAAAATAGTGTTTCATTAACTCCATTAACTTTATTTGTATTACCATGGGTTGTTACACGGGTTATGATATGATTATTTTGGATATTTTCGCACATGTATCTGTGATTTCATTATGAGATGGGTGGGACCTATATCTCCCTCTAGTGCATTGGGGAATGATTTATATCTAATGATATTGACTAATATGGTCTTTGGATTGATCCTAGACCACTAATATGGCCATGGGAGTGAACCATGACAACCATGATAGAATAAGGAGTGAACTCATGCTACTAAGATGGTCATGGGAGTAATCCATGACAACAAAGATGGTATGAGGAGAGAAAATATTCAACTAATGTGGAAATGGGTGTAAACCACGACTACCAAGATGGTATAAAGAGTGAACCAATACTACCAAGATGGTATTAGAAGTGATGCCTTGGCTACTATGAAAATAATATTATATGCTTATGTGTCTGTCACAATTCGATGTTTTATTCCTATTTTATGCCTTCATGGATTATGTTATTTTTTCCATAGATTCATGTATTTTGAACGACCAATCTATATTATGATCTATAATATGCAAGGTATGATGTTAAAATGTTAAGATCATGTTTCATACCCTTTTTCATGTTAGGCTTATGAATTTATTTTATATTCCTTACTGATTATCTAAGCACACCTACTTCTTATGTTTCATTTCCCCATGTTATAAAGAAAGTTTATAGTTAAAAGTTCTAAAGTTGGAGATCTTTAAGGTATATTTTACGATAATTCACTAGGATATAACATTTTTTCCATGTTTCCAAAGACACTAAACTATTACGGTCCTCCAGAATGTATTTTTTTTGTGATGTACTCTTTATTCATCTAAAATGATATAATATCCATGTATGTTAATCCTTGGTTTCTATAGAACACCATCTATTTTCTAGTCCTTTTCAAAGATAAACATCCATTTTAACTTCATGCTTCTCATAAAAATGATTCATGTAAAATATAATTCCCATATAGTTGACTAATTATTAAGAAATATATGGATAATATGGAAATTTAAATTTCTGTGGTTGTGGGTGCCTAAAAAACTCAATGGATAATTTCTTATTCTTGGGTGAGGCATGATGTTCAACATTTTTTAGGATATTATTCATAACCAAGGAAAAGTTGTTAAGTACTACCATGTGGTTTTTATATTCACCTATCATTACTTTAGTAATACAATTTTTAATATTATTGACTTGCCTATCACATGGTTTATTGGACTGGTTTCTCCTTATTCCAATGATTTTCTAGAATATAAATGATTAAAACAAAACTTAAGTCAATAAATCATGAATATATATTTTTTCACATGTGAAAATATATTCAAAATTAATATCTTATGGGATCCCCAAGATTCTATTAGGTTATCATTTACAATCCTACAACTCAAACCATTATTTCTGGATCATATACTTTAATCATTTATAGATTTAAAAAATATTTTAATCAATTTAACAATATAACCTTAAAAATAGAAAGTACACAACATGTGTTCAACAGAATCATATCTCTCAGGAGTTTCAAACCATTTTTTTAGTTAATACCACTTTTTGTGCACTGAGGGGATATTCAGATATACCCAAGCAAATAATTTTAAGGGTTATTACCCCTAGGGGTATATTATCTAGAAGCTATATCAACTAATACTATCCAGAAAAGGATATCAATTCTACAAAACCACAAACTCTATAATTTACCAAACTTTAATGATGTTTTTCTATATTTAGACTTATCCATAATGTTTTCACTAATATTTTTTATTACTAATTCAGAAAAATATTTAACCCTTTCCTTTATACCAACTATAGATACCAATCTTCCTCATACATGATTATTTCATAATTTTAAGATAAAAAATATAAAAATAATACAATATAGGATCATAAGTCTTAGTATAATGAGAAATTAGGTTCATAAATTATAGGTACATATTCCAATTTAGAAAATTTCTAATTATTTTTTCATTATCCTCTTAAATGATCTAAAATTACCCTTATTAAATTTAATTACTTGTGGATATACCTAAAAAAGGTGAGCTAAAATCCATGTAAGGGGAGGGATAAAATGAAATAATATGAGGCATGAATAAACATGAGAACATTGGTGAGTAAAATCATTATCATCATATCATAGGAATTGGGTAAACAGTATTATCACAAAAGTGTCGTTTGATAGAGTTGTAGAATCTAGTATATTCAAATAATTAAGAATGCTAACATTGTGGTCAAACCCTAGAAATAATTTATGAAGAAGGATAACATAATGTTTACGTATAACATGCGTGTGTAAATTATAACATAGAAATTGTGATGCAAACTAGCATCACGTTCATAAATAATACACATAATCTGATGATTTATACCACATTATCCAATTCACTTAAGGTTTATGTAATTACAATCCCACCAAAAAATTCATAAAATGATTATAATCATGCAAAAAACATTGAAAGATTAAACAACTTGATCTATGGATTTGGGTAACCAAATCCATGAAATAAGATTTTTTTTTGAAAATAAAATATAGATAAAAGTTATTTGATTATAGGAAAAAATTATCCCAAATAAGACCAAACTAATAGAATAATTCATCTTATAACATAAAATTAACTACAAAAAAACATTTAGGCACCTTCCAGGGAAATACTCCCATGCTACTAGTAATGAGACACATAAACTTTTCTAGATTTTTTTATTAATCCATCCCCCATAACCATGTGGTTTTTTTACTTACTACATTTTTTTTGAAAAAAACATAACATGAACCCATGACCGCCCCATAAAACAGAAAACATGCTACCTACTAGAAGAATAATCTAGACCAATTGAGTGTCTTATAATCTAGATTTTGATTAAATCTAACACTATTCTCAAACTTAGATACCATTTGATTATAGACCTCAATATATGAATCAAAACTATTCAAGCCATCATCAAACATCTTGAGTTTCCTTTTATCCTGCTCATCCACCCATTTATTGAAATCATTTTTGAGATAAACCTAACAAATTCTAACTTCATTCAACTTATCTACTTGTTCTTACCTAGAAATCACTGAAAAACGGTAAATATCTCTCTTTGGGGGATATTGTGACCATAATTTTATTCAAGTTAGATTAATCATTCCTTGTTCACTTAATTTTCAATTGGGATAATCCACTAACATCCTAAATTTTTTTTCCTTTATAAGCACATTATTTGAAATAAATTTCCACTTTGTCCATAAAGTCATTAGATGTAGAATCAATAATAACATCATGTTGATACATAATATTGCCACTAGATTCATTACTTTTACTATTATTTTGATTCCAATCTACATTGTATAGGGCTTCTAGTTTATCCATTAATATATCCCCATCATTAGGGATTATATGTTCGTCTATTCAATTTATGGTGGGTATTTCTTCATTTTCACCCTCTCATGATATTTCAAAACCTGAAGAAGATTACAACTTATTATGATCATCATAATAATGAAACACACTATATATATCTTTTTTAGATCCATTTTATGGGCTAACATCATACCGCACATGAATATTATTTTCATCCAATCTTAGTTGCTGGCCCATGAAACTGTCTATTTCAAGAACATTATTTACTTTATCACTTTGGATCCACAATTTCTTCCAACAACCCACCACTTTATGGATATGAATATTATGAAATTTAAACATAACAGAACTTTTTATTTTTAAAAACATAACATTGTTATAGAGAACTAGTATTTTCATAGATTGTTATTCATTTTACATAAACATGTCTGGGGACTATAAAGATTTAGTGTATTTGGAAACATGGATACATAATAAAATTGTTTATAAGTGTACAAAATCATCTCTCACTATGTTTTTAATAAATATAACCCTCCATATAAAAATCATACATAATACCTTTCTTCATAAACTATGGAAATGAAACATCCAAAAGGGTGATCTTGGTTTCTCAATAAGGGTAAACATGGAAGATATCAACATAACATGAGCATAAGGGTATTAGAATTTGAAAATAATATTTTAAAACTATAACCTATATAACATTTATCATAAAATTGGGTCATAAAAGAAATATTGGTAGTTCATAAGACCTGAATAATAAATGAAATCAATGAACATAATCCATGAGAATATAACATAATCATAGGGATATGGAATGATATAAGATCATAACATTGTGAACATGTATAGATAGAGGCAGGTTCACTCATTAGCTTAAAGACATGAAATAAGGTCTTTTAATAAACATATAGACATGAAACCTTGTCCACACATAATATTATACACATCAAAACCAAGTCCATGCCTGAAATTGTGAACATAAAAATTGGTCTACACATAACATAATTAACTCTTGCGTTATCCATATTTACCCAATGCATTTTAGGTAGATATAGGTCACACCTATCATATAATGTATATATTTTTTTGTTCCACAAGATAAAAAAACATTTCTAATAACATAACCTATAATAATTAAATGGGTTTTATAAACATTTTATCAATCTATCATAGTATAACCCATGGAAAATAAATTGGTTACATAAAAATATCATCATCATAATCATAAACATAAACCATCCAGAGAAATAATAAGGATAGATGTATTAATTCATATCCGTAGTAAAATATAATAAATACCAATGTTTTTTGTCATTGATGAAAATAAATTCTATAAATATAAAATTAAAACATACTTGAGGAAAATATAATTTCGATACTGAAATCACTTCTTTAAAATCTAAAAATATCCTAACTATTAAGGAAACTTTTTATTTGAATGGAACCTTTAAAACTTGTAAAGTAAGCTCAAAATAATTGATATTTCATGATGGAAGAAAATATTATTCATTATGTACACATTAAAACAAATATTCCCTTCAATTTTATGGAAAAAATTAAAAACTACCTTATTTAAAAAATGATAAGAAGATTCCTTTTAACATATTTTTTAAAAATAAAATCATGGGTAAAAATTTATTATAAAATCATTGTATAATATTTAAAACATCCTTTAAAATATTTTTAGAGAATGTAGACATCAAAGTAAAATGATTTTCAACTGAATAGAGATTGACCATAATATTTTATCATTATAAATGTAATCATAAACAATCCCAATGAAAAATGAGATTGTAACAAAAAAAATTTACCACTTTGGTAACTTTTTAATCGTAAGACCCATTAAATAAAGAACCATAATTGGATATGTAAATAAATATAATTTTCATGATAATAATCATAAAATAAATTCATTGTAATTATATATACCCCACAAAATAGAAACAAATGTGAATATAGCATGTGCCCCGTGGAAATAAAAGTGAGAAAAAACCCTTTACCTCTTGTATCGACTTTATTTATAATGATTTATACCTAATCTATAATAAATATAGATCTATTATAAATATAGTACTTAAACATATTCAAATATATCATACTATATATTGTTTACATATAACCTTTTATCAACCATTTATTAATAATTCATTGTTAAAATCATGTTTTGAGTAATAGCTGCTTCATTTTTCATGCATGTTTTATTTTTTTATTTTTAGTCCTTTTATTTTGATCATGGTTCCACCATCCTTAAAATGATAACCTTGATATGAATATAATATAAATTAATTATATTTTTTTTAGTAATCCATAAGAATTATAAATATAAAATTAATGAAAACATTCATGGAGATGGTAGGTGATACATACGCATGAACATTGTTTCCATTTTCATGATAGATAGGACGAAAGAAAAGTAAATAATATATCACCTTTAAAAAGAAATTATTATTTAATATATATAATATATATTCACTAAATCAATCTTTATTACCTTCCATTTCAAAATAAAATTAAAAACGCATCACATCTCTTCATGGATGTGGTAGTCCACATGTATGCACAACCAAAATTATTATGTTACAATGGATTGAAAGGTAATAAGGTAGATGTGATATTATTATTTTTGAAAAAAAAATTCATAACACATAGTTTCCTTATTTAAAGTACTTATTTACCCTTTTATTTATTGTTTTTTGTTCAGGTATTTATTTAGTGTTTTTTCGTGTGTGTTTTTTTGAAATGTAATCCATTGGGCTACGCACGGTTGCCACATGATTATGGAAAATTGTGAGGTTAGACCCACAAAACTATTCTCTTTATTGTAGGCCAACATAAGGGGTGCATGGTTTTTCCAAACCATGTGTCAAACCCTCAAAACCAAGAACCCAAGTATAGATTGGGGTTTCACGATAGGTATATGGTTAATTTAACCATCAGGACAAACCGTGCACCCTATAAACTTGTCCAATAGGGGTGCAATTTTACTCTTAACTATGAATACTCTCCATAAAACCTTGTATATAGATTTTAATTCCCCATAAAATTAATTTAAAAATCCTAAGACCCCTATTTAAGATGTTAACCACCCTTCATTCGACCCTAATTTATTTTCACTGCATTTTAATTCTCTCTAGAGGATTCCTTGTCTCTTTAACCCCTTCTCTTTTTGAATTGAAATGTCAGTGATATCATTGAATCTTTTTCTGGTCAGTGAAGATCTTTTCATGTGGTTTATCCTCACCTAATCTTTTATCCTCTTTAGAGAGAGATTTATGATAATTTTACTGATGGATGTAACATCCATTTTGTGGAATCATGATTCTAGGATTGTTTTCATGATCTCATATTCCTTCGATCATCATTGGTGGATCCCGGTGTGGGTGTTGTGTTGATTTGATCCCTTTATTAAAGGTATTTGGGTTCATAAAGCCTTAACATTCAATTGAAGCCATAATTTTCTTGATTGATTTAAAATGTGTTTTAAAATGATTTTAAAAACAATATTTGAGAAAATTTATGTTTTATTTTTAAAAGGTAATGGAAATTGGGGAAAACCAAAAATTACAATGGAATTGTAATTATGGTGTGTATTTGAGAAAAATTGATGGCTTGATTTGTAAATTTATTTTAAGAAATTATTTTATGTTAAACCTTAAGATAAATTTATTAAATTGAAATGTTATTTGAGAAGGCATGAAATTGTTAAAAACTATGATTTGGTTTTGAAATGAGAAAGGCATGTTAAAAACTGATATTGGTAAATTGTATTTTCAATTGATTTGAAACGACTAAATTGAAAATTATTTTTTGATTCTTTTATTGAATTACATGAGAGACTATGTAGTTAGTGGTTAATTAGGACAAGAATTCTAGGATTTTACCCTCCATAAATGGATTGATGATGATAACAGTGACATAATCATAATTCATCATGATTACCCTTATGGGGAGTTTATTCCCAATGGCCTATGCGGGATATAAGTGCACACATTGAGCCAAGACTACTGATTGAGTTTATTTATGATCCCATTTATATAAACTAATTTTTAATAGGGATTATTACATGGTGATATGATATGTTTTGATTTTATTATTATGCATCATTGATTATAGAACTATTTTATTCATTCCAATTGACTATTATTAATATTTTATATAAAATTTTCATTTAATCCTGTTTTGATATATATTCAATCATCTGATTTTCAAGAATTTTTTTTAATATTTAAATGTATTACCATAAATTTATTATTTGAATTGAAAGAATAGTTAGTTTAATGGTTTTGTAATTGATTATGGAACACTAAATGAGAACCAGCAAGGATATTTAGATCACACCTTTCCTTTTCCTTCAAGCATTTCAAGATTATCTTTTGACTGGTCCAAGAAAAGAGTAATTTATTTTTAGAGGTGGTGGATATTATTGATATGTGGTACTCATAGTGATATAGGTGAGCATTGAATATGTGATCCACCTACTACATGGAATTTTTGTGTCTTTATCTTGTTAGTTGTGGTTTTTTTAGATGACGTTCTATTTTGTGTTTGTTTTAAATGTTTTATTTTGGTACTTTCTCTTTGAGGTGTGTTAAAATAATGAATTTTATCATTTATCTTCATTTTTGGTGTGTAAAATTTTTTCCCACTTGTTTCTTATATGATTTCATATGCTAGTCACTGACCCTTGGGGGATCGGGAATGCCCTTTAGCCCATGAAAGATCCTGATTAAGTATTAGTGTACCAGGGTATCTAGGATGGTTCATCAAAAATTGGTAACAAAGATAGAGTTTGTGCATATTTTTTTAATTTATGTATGTAATTTGGGTTTTCCTGTTGAAAGGAGGTATGATTTTTGGGGCTTGTGGTGTAGTTATGAGTGAGTTACTTTCTACCTCTCATCATAAAAATCATTATGTCACAAGGGCTATTTGGGATAATTTTTATTAAGGAACAACATTATATTATTATAGTATTTTCCTTAAATTGTATGAGAGTTTCTTTTTAAATAGCCATCTTGAATTCTTCCATATGGAATTTATTATTCATGTGTCCTTGATGTGTGTATCCTTGATGATTCTTTAACGTTATATGTTGATGTTTTATAGCATCATACCTATGAGAAGAATTTTGAATAGGAAAAATTAAGAAGATACTAGTGATATATATCTGGAAAATATTGTAGTGAAATATAATCTAGTTGAGATAGTGGGGTGTGTCATCAAAGCTCTAGAACAGGTAACATCACCCATTCTCATCTATGTTTATATAGTGGATCCTCAAAGGGATGAATCTCGAAATCAAATCCAAGAGTTTCTTTTCTATAATCCACTATATTTCTAAGGTTCTAATCATCATGAAGATTCAAATGGTTTTTTGAAATAGATAGATCTTTTTTTTGAGTTCTTGGAAATTTATGATTCGATTAATGTTAAATAGACTATATTAAAGTTTGTGGAACCTATAAAGAGATGGTAGGATGTAATGGCAATCACCAATAATAATGATGTATAAGTAGAAAGATTGTTGTTTTATTTTCACAAATCATTTCTATCCAGAATCTATGTCCATCTTGAAATCCATGGATTTTCTCAACCTCCAATAGGGAGGTAAGACCATAACAAAAATCCTTATAACCTATGAAAAACATTTAGAAACATGGGATGGGCACAAAATTCTTAGTAAGGGATATACAGAAATAAATTATTAGTCAAGTGGTTACATAAAAACATAATAAAAAACATTTCCAAAAAACTCATTAGCATGCATAGAAACATCATGTAGTTTCCATGGGTAATATTTACTATATCACTCTTAAAATTACCTTTACACAGGAAATAACCATTTGTTTAACTTCCATCTTCGTATAATGCAATGCATTGAAGAGAAATAATGTGTCTCACCCATCATATCTTGAGATATAATGGGCTCAACCCAAAATATCTTGAGCTATAATAGGGTAAACCCAACATATCTTGAGATATAATGGTTCTCATCCCAATATAATTATTTAAAAAGAATATATAATGAATAATACACTTGATAAATCCTTTAAACCCTTGATCAAAACACATTCAGATTTTCAAAATATTCTTCTTTTATAAAACAAATCACTTTTAAAATATTAAAACTGTGCACAAAATAATGAAATAATATTCATAAAAATATCTACATAATAATATTATGGAAACATAATATTAATGAAACCACATTAAATCTGCAAAAAACAACTCATCCCATAAAAAATACAATCTTTTTTAATATCGTTAAAGAGACTTTAAAAAGGATTTTAAAAGGAAATTCCCTTAGAAATATAATATATTTGGAGTGGTAATTAATATTATGGAATGAATATGTGTAAATAATGTAAATAAACATAATAAAACATACTATAAACAAAAATTCATCACACAAACAATATTAATACCACATAGTGAATGAAGTAAAAGGTTAACCCAAAGAGTGGAAATTGGGTTATGAATTCCTTTACCTCAGGTTTTTCTCACTTTAAACATGATTAAAAATACATTATAATGGTTAAAAGGGTGTTATTAATTGTTTTTTTTGGAAATATATTAATGTTTCTAAATCCTTATATGATCATTTTATAACATCATTCCATTTATTAATTAATAATATTTTGTTCATTACATTGTTTCAGGTGAGTTCTTTACATGATTTCCTTGGACAGTCTATAACTGATTTTTTTTTCATGTCGAATAGAAGTGAAAATCTAGAATTGGAATGTAATGGTATTAACAAATTTCTGGATTATAAAATGATACCATCAATCATTTTTTATCATATACGATGATGAATCATTATATAACACATTAATGATATTCGTTTGGATCATTTTGGCAGTTTTTTGATAACCACAACCTAGTTTCATTATATAATTTACGATCATAAATATAATTTCATTATAGTATATAAATGACGATATATCATACACTTTACAATCTATTTGAACCATTTAAATGGTTTTAAAATTGTATTTTAATAAATTAATAAAAATTGAATACACATTGTTTAAGATGTTGGTAAATCGACACTTACCGACGGTGTTCTTATTTTTAGAAAGAGATGGAAAGGGGAAGATGTATGATGATGGGTTCTTCCAATAACATGATAAAAATCCTGAACATATAATATATTGGATATTTCATGGCTCTTGGATAATGGGAGGTCAAGAGAGTATAAGAAAAGAATGAATTGAATATAAAATACATGAAAATGAAAAATGATTTTTACCCCTTGATCTCTTCTCCTTGAGATCCTTCTTAAGGACTTTGGTTTTAGACTTTCGGTGAGACCGGAAGGCCTTAAACGTGGGGAATATCCTTGGGAATAGGATTGGGTAGAATTTATATAATTTTCAAAGATTGAGAAGTGTGAAAGGAAGAGGGGGTTTACATTATTTTAATCATTAGTTTCATATTTTTTCTCAAGACTATGAATAGTTTTCATTCGTTTGACAAAAAATAGTAATTTGTGCATGTGGGTTTGAACCAAGGGCTCTTACCTCAAAATAAAATAATCAATTACTTAATAAATTATGTATTTAGCTTATTTTGTATATTATTATATTTCACTATTTACCAAAAAAATCAAATACTTCAGAAAAATCCAAAAATTCACCCCAATCATTTTTAAATGTGTAGAATTAAAAAATGAACTCCATTTTAACAAAATAATTTTCTAAATATCATAAGTTTAATTTTTAAATAAAATATTAATTTATTCAAAAAATAATAATTTTAAAACTATAACTAATTTTATAACACCTTTAGAAATCAATCATGGTCTCATTAAATTATCTTATAACCCCAAAATAATAAAATAATAATTTATGATTTCATTTTATGAAAAATAAACTTTCATTTAAATTTTTAAATTAATCCTAAAAATGAAATTAAAAATTTTTGACTTATAGAAATACCTACACATATACTATGAAAATATTGTCACTTTTAAGATTCATACATTTTATTTATATATTTGTTGGTTATGTTACTATTCATTTTGTCATATTACATTTCATAAGGGTCAAGTTATTTTTCATAAGGGTAACACTACTATTCATAAGGATCGGTTACTATTCACTAAAAATTTTAGTTTTTCTTATCAGACTCCAAATAACTTACTGATCACAACCGTGTAAGTCTGTTTTTCAAAATTCAAATCATAGAAATATAAATATTAGGATTAACAGCAAGGTTAAAACTTTCTTCTTAAAACAAAGTGTTGTTTCTCAAAGATGTAGTGTTTCATGAATTTCATTAAATTTATATTTAAAACCATGGGTTGTTACGTTCTCCCTATCTTTAATAAATTTCAACCTCAGAATTTTCCATTATTTATTAAAAAGGTGATGGTACCTTTGCCTCATAGCATTTTCAGATACCCATGTTGCTTCTTTGACCATGTGGTTTCTCCACAAAACCTTTACCATGTGGATTACCTTATTTAGGGATACTTATTCTCTTTGATCAAGAATCTGATCAAGTTTCTCTTCATAATAAAGGTTTTCTTCTAGATGAACTACTTCTGAGCTCAAAACATTGGATGAATCTGGAACATACTTTCTCAACATTGAAACATGAAAAAAAAGTGCACCTAAGATAAACTCGGTGAAAAATATACTTGGTAGTTGATGGGTCCAACATTCTCAAGGATTTCATAAGGTCTAATTAACTATGGAATTATCTTTCATTTCTTAACAAATCTCATAACACTCTTCCATTAAGATATTATAGGAAAAACAAGATCACTTACCTCGAATGAAAAGTATTTTCTCCTATTGTATGCATAACATTTCTTCCTTGTCAAAGTTGTCCTCCTGTGTTGTTGAATCATCTTTAATTTCTCTTCCAATTCCTCTACTAATTTTGGTCCCATCAGTTTCCTTTCCAAGACTTCATCCCAAAATGATGGAGTTTGACACTGCTTCACATAAAATTCCTTTAAATGTTCTATTTACTGGAATGAAAACTATTATTATATGAAAACACTACTAGGGAAAGTTGTTTATCCTAACTTCATTGGTAGTGCATTGAAAAATCTCAAAGCATATCCTTCAATGTCTAAATTGTTCGCATGGTCCGTCCATCAGATTGAGGATGGAAGGTTGTGTTGAAATTTAATGTTATTCCCATCGACTTCTAAAGGCCTTTCCAAAAGTTAGAAGTCAACTAGAGATCACGATCATATACAGTGAAAAAAGGGACTCCATGTAACTTGAGAATATCATTGAGGTATATTTGAGAAAACTAATCCAAAGAGATAGTATCTCAAATAGGAAAGAAATTAGTAGATTTAGTCAGTCGATCAACAATAAACCATA
Source organism: Viscum album (assembly GCA_963277665.1). Classification (NCBI taxonomy): domain Eukaryota; kingdom Viridiplantae; phylum Streptophyta; class Magnoliopsida; order Santalales; family Viscaceae; genus Viscum; species Viscum album. The sequence continues at coordinate 484,088,394 of OY728136.1, read as the reverse complement.
TTGCATTGTTACCTCAAGATTTCATTGGTAGTCCAACTATGAGGTCCATGGATATATTTTCTCATATCTACTTTTTCACTAGAAAAGGTTGAATCATCCCTTTCGGTAACTTTTTCTCTACTTTTAACCTATTGACATGTCAAAAATTTGATAGTAAAATAATAAATACATATTCTCATTCCATCCCTCCAATAATACTATCCAAGGTCCTTGAACATGTTTGTGATGCAAGGATTAACTGAATGTAGTGAACTATGAGATTCACATATCAATTCATTCTTCAACTAAGAATCACAAGGAACACATAATCTCTTCCCAACCCTCAAAACACAATCCTTATCAAGGATAAATTCTATAAACATACCCATTTTAACCAATTCTGCCTTCTTCTGTAACTTGCCATCTTCCTTCTAAGCATGCATAATGTAGGAACCCCTTTTTCAGTCAGGTATAGAGCCTTTAATGTTTGAGTTTAAATCATTAATTTGGACCTAATATGAATTCCAATTGAGTTATTAAAGGTTCTAAGGGAGTCTGGGATCTGTTTGGAGCTCAAAACCTATATTTTTGGAGAAAATAGTTTTTTCACATATTTTAGAGTATACTGTGAGAAATTCTACACTGTTTTGATGTTTTTCAGACAAATCCACCTCACACGGTTGGTGCACGACCGTGAAACCAAACCATGAGAGCACCCCTTTTTTCAAGGTAATAATGTATGGATTATGCATGGTTTGAAAAACTATGTGTACTAAACCATTCAGGTAGAGACATCCCATACAATTCGTGCATGCTTTGAATATATATGTTGAAAAACTCTATGCATGCTATTTTTCTTGCGTAATTTTTCTAGTTTTCCCTTAATGACCTATTAATCAACCTCTTCCTCCGAAACTGAGTTTATCTAGGATTGTCCTATTTCACTCTCAATTTGGGTTTTTAAAGCTATAATCTTGGAATCAAGAGATCGCCTTTGTTCGGCATTTGATCGAGCTTCCGTTTTTCACGTTGGACGTGCAATGGTAAGTACTCGATTCCACTTCATCCATTGTTCTTATCTTTAAATATTGATCTAGATATTACCTTATGATTTTTTTTACTTTTTCTTATATTTACTACAATATGAGGTAATTAAAGGGATGATACCAGAGTAGAAGGATCGTAAAAACCTAAGGTGGGTGGTCTATAACTTTTCCCTAATGTTCTTGATTTTGGAATGTTCGTGTGGGGAAAACCGATTAAATCAGAGACTGTTTCATAAATTTAGATTCTGTGATTCAACTATATAACATTGTATGGTTATTATCATTCAAAATTTGTCATTATTTGTTAGTGGTTCCACCCAAAAATCAATCTGTCTTATATTAAGGTTATTCCATAATGGGGTTTTTAGTGTCTTGACACATCTGAGCCACCATTCAGGTGTTCCTTTGATTGACCTTAATAAATGTGAGGCTTTTTATAATAAATGGATTTTTATTAATGATAATTTCATAATGGCATGTTCCATGTATACTCACCACTTGACCTGCCTAAGGTAAGTGATTCCAAATGATTATTAAATGTGAAATGTGAAATGGAATGTACTCTAAGAATATAACTCGGTCTTAAAAAATAATATTGAATAAAGGTTACATGTCTGTATCACCCCTTTCCCTATTAATAGAAGGTATAAGAGTGAACCTCTCTGATTTAACATTCCTTAATGGTTAATTAAGATTTGATTAAATGGTATTAACACTACATGGCTTATCCAGACTAATGGGAGACAAGGTTTGGGCCAATAAATAAATGGTTCCAACCCTACATGACCTATCCAGACTAATGGAAGGCATGAATCGAATCAAATTAATAATTACATGATTTCAACATCAAATAGGAATAGACTGACTTGATCTCACCTTGGATTCTGAGAGAAGAATACCTTAGGTCTCAAGAACCACATTCTAATTGAAGGATGTGGTTTTCCTAGGTTGATACTCACCTATACTCTAGTTCTTATCTATTCTTTGGATTCCTGGTATACTACCATACGGTCCTTTTCATCATTACAGGATACCTCAGATACACTCCTTGGATCCAAAATTGACTAGTAGGTTCCATGGTGAAAGCCGATAAGCCTCTGTCCTTTCTTAGACCTATTTTACCTTGGCTGATCATCTTGGACATGATAGGATCATTATTATTGAATGACTTGGATTACGATCCTTGTATTACACTCTTACCCCTTAGCTATACTCCGATATTATTGAGTTAACGTTTCGTGATATCTACATTACCTTGGTTATTACAATAGAACTCCCTCACTGGATATTTTTTCATGTTGCCTTGTTACATATTTGGACATTCAGTACTTATATTGTCACAAAGTGCTGGATATGCCTAATGTGACCTATTAACATAAAATGGTAATTACTTAATTAATGAACCGGTTACATGTTCATACACCAGATGAGGCCTCAAGCAGGTACTTGGGTATTTAGTTACATTGAACTGTTTTCTTTACTTTATATATGTATGCCTACACACTTCTGTATTCCATTACATAGGTTGGATGTTATAGACACCATTGGTGGTGTCCCACTGATATATATTTCACATGCTCTCCAAGTGTTTTTTGGTACCCAAAGTAGATTATATGGTTGTAGGTATTTACAAAGGGAGGAATATAGCTTCCAACGATTGATTGTGTGCTGATAGGATGGAGTTTGATTGCAGATGACTAAGTAGGATCTTGGGATGCTTTCAATAGTATTTGTTTTCTTTTACCTTGTGGAAAATGTTGTTCATGTTGTGTTGTATCCATGATTTCCATTTTCCTAGTGACATGACATGACATCATCATTTTTTCAGTTCATACAGTTATTTTTATTCTCATTTATCTATTGGATCGGTTTGCTTCTACCGTTTACTTATATTACTGAAACTGTTTATTTATATTCATTTATATTCCTTATTCTAAGTTATACTTTGTTAATGAGGGCATAGTCTTCCCATGGACACACACTAGGACCTCTCAGCTCGTAAGCAGCCTCTGCCATTCGGGAAGATGCACTTCAGTCCATGTGGCCCACCGGGCTTGGGGCACCCGTTAAGTGGAATACGGGTTCGGGGCATCACAAATTGGTATCATAGGAGGATTATTTTCTTGATTTACTAATGGGAGACAATATATTGGAGAATAAGAACTCTTTGGACTTGATCATGAGTCGTTCTTGGGCATCGCAAACCCATGTTCGGGGTAAAAGCCAAGATACCCAAAATGAAGTTGTTGTTCTATTTTTCCTATTATAATTGATATTATTTCATAGTCAGGAGATGCACATTTTGTGTGGTGTTTTTGATAATTTACCTATTTTAGCATTTATTTCATACTTGTTCCGATGATATGAGGGCAAGGATCATTTCTTCTTGCATCATTTTACGCACCTTCAATTTAGATGTCATGCATATTTCCATACCATATAGGTGCATTTTACTAATTTTTATTGCTTGATATGCTTGTGATTGTTGAGTGATGTTGTGATAGATTCTTGTACATCTATTACTCTTGGTCGTGATTGAGTTATAACATGTCTAAATTCATGAGGTTTATGGGATCTCAGGGGTTGGGAAGAGTTATTTACCAAGTTAAGCTATTATACTATAAATAAACGGGTGTTGTTTCTGGTGATAAGTGTATGGGAAATGATTCATCGAAAATGGATATCAATTATGAAGTGAATCCTAGAATATAAAATGAATTATTTTCACATACTTATACCGCCTTGTCATGTTTATTAAAGGTAAATGAGTGAACCTATAAATTAACTACAAAATGAAATGAAACTTATAATTGAGCACTTACTCATACCTGGCTGTCTAATCGGGTAAATTGGGTAGTATTCCTTGGGTAGTGAGTTTTCTTACATTCAGTTTTTTCTAGTGATGTTATCTTTTGATTCTAATATTGTTCCAAAATGTGTTCTTGGTATTTTTAGACCAATGTCACCACAACATCCTCCTGTCATTCTCTAGAAAGGTGGTGACAACCATGCTCCAAACGTGGTGGTCCTTGAGCTGTCAGTCTTACTTCGAGGAGTTCCACTTAAAGAAACTCCTATTTTAATTGATCTGAGCAGTAATGATCAAGTATGTGATAGGTTTCTACATCTTATGTAGTCCATTAAAGGTTCTCAACAGGTTACACATATGATGGTTGATCTAACCTGTGAGTTCTAACAGCAACAACCTCCTACCTTTTCACGGGATGGAGGTTATCAAGCTTCTAAGTCTTGGCTAGAGGCCATGTCGTCTATCATTGAGCATATGGAAATTCCTCCAAAGATGATAGTCAATATTTATGTATACATTATTTTGGATTCGTCCAAGCATTGGTGGGATGTGGATACCCTAACCAGTTATCATCAGGGCATGTTACGGGTTGACTTCTGAACTACCTTCTATGATCAGTTCATTCTTCAAGAACATAGAGTGAACAAAGACATATATTTCATGAATCTCAATTAAGGTTCTATGCCATTTATGAAGTATTCATCACATTTCACTGATTTAAAGCACTTTGCACTACTTTTAGCCGGTGACGAGCTTTCGCGTGCTAGAAGGTTAGAGGATGGGATCTAGTATGCCATCCAAACTCATGTGAATATCTTTAACATTCCTACCTTTTCTGCAATAGTTGATTCATCCCTTATCACTGAGTGTGACCTGAGGGGTGTAACGAGTATAAGTTTTAAAGGATCAGTGTCGTGTCAGGCCAGTAGTTCTTCCAGTGGAAGGAAACGTTACCTCGAGGTTTCTCATCGGGGAAGTTGCATCCAGAGTACCTAGTTTGATAATTCTATGGTGTGTCATCAGTGTGAAAGACTGGGTCATAAGATTCCCCAATGTGATAGATAACATATGGATTAATGTTATTGTGTCTGTATGGATCATAGTTAGTATTTCTATAGGACCATTCCACAAGTTTCTTGTGGAAATGGAATGACATCCTCTCCCCCTACAGGAGTGAGTTATTTTGCGCCACATCAGGAGGGGATTTGGAATAGCACCAGCAGGTCTGGATGAGGATGAGGTCATGGCCATTGTATTATAATCCCTGATCACCAGTAGCACCCGGAGAGTATTCATGATCGTTGTATTCCAACAGTTTCCCAAGGTTCTGGATCAGGTCAATTTCCATCTTTACAGCCAATACCCGAGTATCGGGATGTGGTACCATCTATAAAACAATGTACTATTCTAGTGGACTATACTATTGTCTATACATTGTTTGATACAGGTTCATCAAACTCTTTTATTTGTGTATCTATCATGGAATGTCTTGAAATAGAGATACAGTATCACCATGGTGTAATGACCCTCAGTACCCTGTTGGGAATATGGACAGAGGGAATACACTAGTGAAGGGATTATTACCTTGTGGTAGAAGGTTACCCTTTCTTGTGAAATCTCTCTATTCTGAGGATGACGGGCCTCGATGTCCTTCTCGAGATGGATTGGCTAGTCCACTATCACACCTTTTTAGGCTAATATCACTGCGTGTTTTCATTTACATCACCAAAAGGCAACATTTATCTTTTCAAAGGTGAGTGCGATGTCCAGGACGGGATATTTGGACAAAAGAATCATGGTAAAGGTGAAGGGACCACCCATATTGTAAATATTTCCATGTAGGATCAAGGTTTGATTCAAACTAATTTCCCTCCAGTAGTTGATCATTTCAGGGAAGTCTTTCCTGATCACTTTTCTGGCATACCTCATAAGAGAGAGGTAGAGTTTACAATTGATGTTGTTCCATGAGAAGCTTCGGTGTCCATTCCTCCTTACAAGATGCCACCTACTATGCTTTAGGATATCACGTGGTAGATAGAGGACCTAGAGGTCAAAAGAATTATACGGCCTAGTAAATCATCTTGGGGTTTACCAATGAATTTTTCTAAAAAGGTGTACGAAACTCTTCATCTTTTAATGTATTATAGAAGGTTGAACCACCTTATGGTCAACACATGGTATCCATTTCCTTGAATAGATAATCTCTTTGACCAACTCTGAGGAGTAATGGTTTTATCTATGATCAACCTCAGATTGGGCTATCATGAGGTATGAGTCGGACCAGCAGACAAACCTCATAATGATTTTTGTAGTAGGTATGGTCTGTATGAGTATCTTGTTATTCCATTTGTTCTTATGAATTCTCTGGTTGTTTTTATGGTTTGATAAATAGGATTTTCTGCCCCTATTTGGACTCTTTCATCATGGCCTTTGTAGACAACATCTTAGTGTATTCTCTATCTCGAAATGACCTTTCCAAACATATTAAGATCATTATGAGTACACTAAGAGAGAATAAGCATTATTCCAATCTCTCTAAATGTGACTTCTAGATCAACAAGGTCCACTTCTTGGGTCATATATGTTTATAATCATGAGTACCTATAGACCCTAAAAATGTTATTTTTTTAGTTTCCGAGGAGCAGCCCAAGAATGTGTTTGATATCATGACATTATTAGGGCCCGTAGGATATTACAGGCATTTCATACTGGTCTTTTCTCATCATTATTTACCTTTTAATGGACTTTCAAATAATAGAGTTAAGTTATTATGGTCAAAATCATTTGATATATTCTTTTAGGAACTGAAAGGGAGGCTTGTCTCGGCACTGATTCTGATTCTTCCAGAACCTAGAAAAAGGTTATATCATATTCTATGATGCATCATGTATTGTCTTACTGGAAGTGTTGATGCAGGAAGGAAAAATCATTGCATACAGATCTCGGCATTTGAGGTTTTATGAGAGAAATTACTCAATGCATGACCTCAACCAAGCAGTAGTTGTCTATGCCTTACATTTCTGGAGACATTACCTGTTGGGTGAGTGATTTTGGTGTTTATAGATCATGAAATCCCCTAGTATATCTTTTCATAGTGTGAATTAAACCTCAGACAGTAGAGATGGGTCTAATATCTACAATCCATTGATTTTGAGGTAACCTATATGCCGATAAAGTGAAATGCAGTTTCTAATGCACTGATTCAGAAAACTAAAATGAAGGTCATACATGAATCCAATGATGAATAGAAGTTTATGGCCCTATTTTCTGAACATCACCTAGTGTTTCATAATATTCATGAGTAGTATTACCTCTCAGCCTTATAAGTTACCTCTTACCTCCTTGATAAGGTTAAGATTATATAGTTTTCAGATCCTAAATTTTTGGGTCTCCGTGAGAGTATATTAGGATATAACCTACCTCCGGATTTGTTTGTGAATAGGGATGACTTCTGGAGTTTACTTGGGAATATCTAGGTTAATAGAGATATGAGAGAGGAGTTGATGAAAGAGTATCGTGCTTCTCAATGGGCAGTTCATCTAGGAATCTCGAAGATGTATTGAGATATATGATTCCAGTATTGGTGTCCTAGAATGAAACTTCAAATTGAAGGCTTTATCACTAGGTGTTTCACCTGTCAATAGGGGATGGCAGAGCACCAGAGACCTGCAGGCTTGTTACAACCACTTCCAGTCCCATAATGGAAATGGGAAAATGTTTCTATGAATTTTGTAGTCGATTTACCTAGGTCGTTGAGGGGTAGTGATGTTATCTGGGCAGTCATTTTCTTACTAACAAAATCATCCCACTTAATTGGTATTTGAGAAACTTTCTCAATTGATGAGCTAGGAAGACTGTATGTCTATGATATCAAACGACTACACGGGGTTACTTATTCTATCATTTCAAATCGGGACTCTCGTTTTACTTCATGGTTCTGGTAGGGTTTGCAGAAATCTATGGGGAATCAGGTGCTTCAAATCACAAATTTTTACCCTCGTACCGCTAGAAAATCAGAAAAGACAATATAGGTTATAGAGGATATGATCTAAGCATGTGTCCTTGATTTCGGTGGTTCTTGAGAGAAGAAAATCCATCTCGTCGAGTTCGCCTATAATAACATTTTTCATTTGAAGACTCAGATGGATCCTCTTGAGGCATTATTTGGTATGCTATGTCATTCTCCCTTGTTCTAGATAGAGGTTGGTGAGGCATCCCTACTAGGTCCTTGTCTCGTTCCAGAGACTTCATAATAGGTTCAGCTGATCAGAAAGCGTATGACTACATCTCAGTCTTGATAGAAATCTTATGTCGATCACTATCAATGACCTCTTTAGTTCAAGGTTGGTGATTGTGTTTTCCTTATGATATCTCATAGGTTAGGGCATATATGGTTATAGAAGCATGGAAAGTTGTCTCCCCGTTACGTTGGGCCATTTGAAATTCAAGATACAGTCAGGCTATTAGCCTATCGGTTGCTTCTACCTCAGAGGTACCATTCCATGCATGATGTATTTCACTTCTCATAGCTTTATCAATATCATGTCAACCCGTCTCATACCTCTGATCCTGAGGAATTTGAATTAGATGTTCACTCTAGCTATGAGGAGTATCCAGTACGCATCGTTGACCGAAGCACAAATGCTCTCCTTCGAAAATCTATCTCTCTTGTACGGGTGATATGGTTGCACAATCGAGTATAGGACAAGACTTGGAAGAGGGAATCCAATGTACTTTCTCAGTGGCCGGAGTTTTTCTCATTCAGTGTTTATTTAACCTTGGAGGGAGAACTTGGGGTGTGAGTTCTATTAAGACGGAAGACAATAAGAACCTTGTTTTCAATCTAGTATGGATCCTTTAATTTTTTTTGTTTTATATCATTACTTTGGACATAATATGGATGCCTAATGAGTGAGTAAATGTTACAAGGGTCTATGGGGCTTGTTCGGAGCCTAGAACCCATCTTTTTGGAGAAAATAGACCTTGCGAATAGTTTAGAGTAAACCTTTTATAATTCCGTATTGTTTAGAAAACCATGTGGATGATGTTTGTTTTTTTGGACAGATCCACCTTGCATGGTGGGCACATGGCCATGTGGCCAAACCATGTGAGTGCCCCTTTTTTCTAGGAAATTGTGCATGGATTGCACACAGTTTGACAAATCATGTGGACCATACCGTTCTGGAAGAGCCATCCCACAGAGTTTGCACACAGTTTGACAAAATGTGTGGAGAAACTATGTGATGGCTATTTTTTGTGTCATTTTTCTAGTTTTTTTCTTAATGACCTATTAACCCCCCCTCCTACCCCATAATCTGAGTTCATGTAGGATTGACCTATTTCTCTTTCAATTTTGGTTTTTTTGAAGATCTAAACATAGAATCAAGAGATATCCTTCGTCTAGCATCCGATTGAGCTTTCGTTTGTCACGTTAAATGCACAATTGTAAGTACTTGAGTCCCCTTTATCAGTTCTTCTTCTATTTCAATCTTGATCTAGATATCACCTTGTGAGTGTTTTTTACTTTTTCTAAGATCTACTCTAATTCGAGGAAATCAAGGGGCTGATACCAAAGGAGAAGGATCGTACAATTATAGCACCCCACCCTTTTTATAACAAAAACTTTCATTTCATTACACAAAACTGAGGATCTTTAAGGTTTAGTGTCTTGGAAACCAGTAACAAAAAACATGAAAACATAAAACATTCTTCTTAAACACTTGAAAGGATTCTCCTCATGTTCATCCTAGGTTCATTACTGCATCTCATAACCTGGGGACATACATCAAAAGAAAGGGTGAGTAGAAGGCCCAGTAAGGGAAACAAGAGAAACATTTTACATGTGAACTTGAGATACTTCAATAATGTCATGAAAAGAACTTTGAGGCATGAGAAAGAAATCATGAGGCATTTCATAATAAAAATAACATTTTTCATAACATGAAGATGTGGCTACATAATTTAACATAGACAATCATGAACATATCACCAAGGTCCATCCCCAAGGTGTCATTTGAAAATTACCAAGGTTATTCAGCAATGTTTCTTGAAAATTGTAATCTCTAGTGGTTACATCATTACCCAATGCATTGGAGCGCTATCAGGGTGCACCCTTAAATTTGCCTTTATTATCATGTGAGCCACATATATCATCATCAATAATTTCATAAAAAACCCATATATAATAAAAGAAATGGATTTCATTTCATAATAATAACATTTTAAAAACTAATTTAAAGACATGATCTTTACGTCACTTTAAACCCACGGAAAGGGAAAGCGGGTTTCATGTATGTAAATCCCAGAATTTAAAATAGGAAATTTTGATATATATGTGAATACCCTTGTAGAAATAAAATCATTGAGTATTCACTTTATAACATAAAATAATTTTGAGAAAAGAGAGAGGCATTTTGAGACGAAAATTCTGCAGCATAACGGCTATGTTACAAGGTTTTAGAAAACATTGAAAAGAGAGGGGACATGGGTCAAGCAATAAAAAATGACCCATAAAATAGTACAGGGACAGAATATAAAGGATTTTAAAACATGTTAATGAAATTTTAAAGTTATACCATGTGAAATGAAGAACATGAAAGGAAGAGAAAAATAAGGTTTCTCTTATAAAAATTCGGCAGCCTAACGGCGTCACTTAAACTTCAATAAAAATGAATTGACAAGATCAAATAGTGTCTCTCATCATATGATCATAAAATATCATCATGATAGATATAGAGATCATACCCCAACATAACAAAAAATAACTTGAAAGACTTGACATGAAAATAGAACTTTAAAAATGAGAAGGGTGAAAGAATCCGTTACAAAAATTTCGGCAGCCTAACGACATCACTTAAACTTTCATAAATGAAATGATGAGAGTAAGAGGGGGTCTCTCATCATATGAACATAAAAAGGGCAGTAATATGAATATATAAGAAAATCCTCCAACATAATAACATGGAGTATAAAAGAAATGACATAAAAGAGATTACTTGAAAAGAAAGAGAGAGGTCAGATCCCTTACCTTAAAACGTAACTCTTAAAACTCAAAGGTTGGGACCTTGAGGGCTTGGGGGCACCTTGGGAGGACTCCTTTGGAGATAAGGAGACCATAAATTAGTTGAGGATGGTTTTTGAGTCGAAAAGATGAGAGGAGGGCATGGTATTTATAGGGAAAATGAGGGGACAAGACATTAATGGCCAAGGGACACCTCACATGTGCTTTTCTCAAACCCATGTGCTCTCCCTTGGAATTTACCATGGAGTTAGGCCACATGGGGCCCCCAAAACAATAATTCATCACCCCTGGCCGGCCAAACCTTAAAATATCTCATGACATCATCATGAAACAGTTATGATGTCATTAAACATACCGAAACCCTAAAACTGCATTTTTACTATTCACTGAAAAATTCATCTTTCTCAGAAAAATCCCAAAATTTAACATTAACCAAATATTGATGCTCTGATTTCAAAAATGAACTCTATTTTATAAAAATAATTTTCTAAATATTTTTAATTCATTTTTTAAATAAACACACTATTCACCGAAAATTTATTTTTTTTAAAAAATCCCCAAAAATTACCTTAACATAATATCGATGCTCTGAGTTCAAAAATGAAATCCATTTTATAAAAAAAATTTCTAAATATTTTTAATTTAATTTTTAATTAAAATACACTATTCACCCGAAAAAACTAATACTTGAATAATAATTTATGAAACTGTTATTTACCCATTTTATTGAATCTCATTACTTAATCTAGGTGTCTAAATTATATTAAAACTTTCTTTGAGTGAAATTACTAATCCATCTGGTCACATTACTAATCCTAAGCGTAAAATAACTATTCATAATTTACTATTCATCAAAAATCAAGTTGATCATATTAGACTCGAAATTTTGTGCTGAACATAACTGTAGAAGACTATTTTTCAAAAATCATTACACATTTTTATTTATTTAAGGTTTAAATAAACATTTTTAAAATATTCTTTCTCTAAAATTCATCAAAAATATGCATACTATATTTATCTGGACATTTGAAAATTCATAAACTTCATCATAAGAAGAAATCCCAATTTTTATTTAAAACAAAGGATTACACAAGGCAATTACGGTCTCCTTACATAGCCCCTTATCACACTAGCATAGGACCTAAGTGTAAGGTGTGCTAAGGTGAGAGAATCCGAGGGAGGCTCGGCCAACATCGCACGAGTAGTAATTTCTGTCAGTTTGAACTTCTCGTGAAGGCGATCCCGTTCTAGCTTCACACGATGAAGTTCATCTTGGGTTTGGTCCAGATCAAAGCCCAGTGGTGCTACCTCCTTCCCAAGTTCTGTTAGATGGGCTTCGATCGGTCCAAGACTACTGGGTGAGGCCATCGAATCTTCTTTCTATATTAATTAACCAAGATTGCTTGTATTTAGAGACAGTAATCAAAACATTTAGTTTCCAGCGGTCATATTGACCAATGGTCAAATAATAGTCAAAACCCAAAAGTCTCATTTTAATTATACTCATGTTATCAAATGAAAAATTTTTGTTGAGTATAAAAATAAAATAAAATAACACATAAAATTAGGAAATAAGATTTATTGAAAATTTCAGGTCGTTACAATCTTCCCCCCTTAAGAAATTGCGTCCTCGCAATTTTTAAAATTTTGTTTTGAAATTTCATTGAAAGTCCCACATCGGAAAAGGAGTCAGTAAAACTATTACTTTAAAAGAAAGAAAGGGAAGTACAAAGGCCACCCGAGTTAACCCACACTAGGATTCCATGTAGGAAAACATGGACATGGAGGAGAAAACAAAGGGTCAAGTTCTGAGGGAGAGTGATAGATAACATGATTAGGATAAAGTTAACCATAAGAAAATCCCAAACTTATGATGTGTGTAAACGGTCTTTGATTACCTAGTAGGAAACGTAAACCAAAAACATTTTTGTTTTACATTTCTTTTCATAATTTTGAGGAATTCATTTACTACATAGAACAAAAACATAAGAAAATATACCTACCTTCATGTAGAGTTTCATCTTTTAATAAGTTTCTACCCAAAAATAATCTTTTCTTCAAATGATGAGCATTCAAAAACACTTGGTCTCATTAAAACACAAGAATAATCTTCTAGAGAATCACATAATCCACAAAAGATTAACCATCTATTTCATCTATCTTTAAACATTATCCCAAAAACAGAAAGGGTAAGGTAAAACAACTTTTCAAAAAGAAATAATCCCATAGGAATGGAAACTACTTTTAAATCTTCAAAGTTCCATGGTACTGCCCAGAGTTCATCATAGACCATTCCGTAAATAACTGTCCTTAAAAATCCTCAAAATAAACCAAACTAAGATTGAAACCCAAATACAAGATGGATTTGATAACATAGTCTTTCAAGGTAAACTTTATCATTCATCTCCAAACAACATCAACCACGCCTAAAATCTTATAAAAAAAGTAACTATCCTAAACATATTTACCCCAAGATAGGTGAGTAATTTCCATAAGTAACCTAAATTACTATAAGTATGCCTTAAATTCATCGATTATTCAAAATATAAGTCAACCATACTCCTCAATAAAAATACCGCAGTAATCTATTTACCTCGATCATATAGGGTCCCCAAAATAGTGAACGTCTTCCAAAATAATAATCATCTTTTAATCCCCTAATCATCTCTATCATATTAATACGTCAATCATCGCATTTCCTATCACATTGGTTGTTGGGACATGTTCTTCCATTTCCCACCATTAACTAAGAAGATAAAGTATACTTAGGGGCTTAAATACTTCGCCAATAATCATGAAACAGAAACTTTAAGCATAAAAGGAAAACTTGTAGAATAAAAGTATATCCTAACTTGTGATCCCCTAGGTTCCAATCTAGGTTATCCATGATCGTATATGCTTATGTGAATCTTTATTTTATTTTATCTTTGTTCCTTTAATAATGGTTCATACTAAGCTTATGAATTTACCAAAGCATATCCCCCGGGAGTGTCGTAACCAAGAGTGCAGCAAGGCCCATTGTCGTGTACCAGTTCCCGTTCGAGTCTAGCTCAAAGCGGTGTTTTCAGGTTTTACCCCTATGTACATCTGTGCCAGAGCCACCTCTACCTGCTCGTATCCAGACAGGGATGTATTTGCTTGGTAACCCCTTACTCAATACTCACCAAATATCTGGAAGATTTCCTATATTTAAACTTTTATATAGGGTTCTTCCTAAAGTTTTCATATCCTAATTTACACAAATAACTAAACCATCCTTTGATACCAACTATATCATCCCGCCCTTTTTATAACATAAACTTTCATTTCATTACACAAAACTGAGGATCTTTAAGGTTTAGTGTCTTGGAAACCAGGAACAAAAAATATGAAAACATAAAAAATTATTCTTAAACACTTGAAAGGCTTCTCCTCATGTTCATCCTAGGTTCATTACTGCATCTCATAACCTGGGGACATACATCAAAAGAAAGGGTGAGCAGAAGGCCCAGTAAGGGAAACAAGAGAAACATTTTACATGTGAACTTGAGATACTTCAATAAGGTCATGAAAAGAACTTTGAGGCATGAGAAAGAAATCATGAGGCATTTCATAATAAAAATAACATTTTTCATAACATGAAGATGTGGCTACATCATTTAACATAGAAAATCATGAACATATCACCAAGGTCTATCCCCAAGGTGTCATTTTAAAATTACCAAGATTAATCCCCAAGGTATCGTGAAAATTGTAATCTCTAGTGGTTACATCATTACCCAATGCATTGGAGCACTATCAGGGCGCACCCTTAAATATTCCTTTATTATCATGTGAGCCACATATATCATCATCAATCATTTCATAAACAACCCATATATCATAAAAGAAATGGGTTTCATTTCATAATCATAACATTTTAAAAACTGCTTTAAAGACATGATCTTTACGTCACTTTAAACCCACAGAAAGGGAAAGCGGGTTTCATGTATGTAAATCCCAGAATTTAAAATAGGAAATTTTGATATATATGTGAATACCCTTGTAGAAATAAGAGCTTTGAGTATTCACTTTATAACATAAAATAATTTTGAGAAAAGAGAGAGGCATTTTGAGACGAAAATTCTGCAGCATAACGGCTATGTTACAAGGTTTTAGAAAACATTGAAAAGAGAGGGGACATGGGTCAAGCAATCCAAAATGACCCATAGAATAGTACAGGGACAGAATATAAAGGCTTTTAGAACATGGTAATGAAATTTTAAAGGTATACCATATGAAATGAAGAATATGAAAGGAAGAGAAAAATAAGGTTTCCCTTATAAAAATTCGGCAGCCTAATGGCGTCACTTAAACATCAATAAAAATGAATTGACAAGATCAAATAGGGTCTCTCATCATATGATAATAAAATATCAGAATGATAGATATAGATATCATACCCCAACATAATAAAAAAGAACTTGAAAGATTTGACATAAAAATAAAACTTGAAAAATGAGAAGGGTGAAAGAATCTGTTACAAAAATTTCGGCAGCCTAACGACGTCACTTAAACTTTCATAAATGAAATGATGAGAGTAAGAGGGGGTCTCTCATCATATGAACATAAAAAGGGCAGTAATATGAATATATAAGAACATCCTCCAACATAAGAACATGGAGTATAAAAGAAATGACATAAAAGAGATTACTTGAAAAGAAAGAGAGAGGTCGGATCCCTTACCTTAAAACGTAACTCTTAAAACTCAAAGGTTGGGACCTTGAGGGCTTGTGGGCACCTTGGGAGGACTCCTTTGGAGGTAAGGAGACCAGAACTTCGTTGAGGATGGTTTTGGAGTCGAAAATATTAGAGGAGGGCTTGGTATTTATAGGGAAAATGAGGGGACAAGACATTAATGGCCAAGGGACACCTCACATGTGCTTTTCTCAAACCCATGTGCTCTCCCTTGGAATTTACCATGGAGTTAGGCCACATTGGGCCCCCAAAACAATAATTCATCACCCTTGGCCGGCCAACTCTTAAAATATCTCATGACAACATCATGACACAGTTATGATGTCGTTAAACATACCGAAACCCTAAAACTGCATTTTTACTATTCACTGAAAAATTCATCTTTCTCAGAAAAATCCCAAAATTTCACATTAACCAAATATCGATGCTCTTATTTCAAAAATTAACTCTATTTTATAAAAATAATTTTCTAAATATTTTTAATTCATTTTTTAAATAAACACACTATTCACCGAAAATTCATTTTTTTCAGAAAAATCCCCAAAAATTACCTTAACATAATATCGATGCTCTGAGTTCAAAAATGAAATCCATTTTATAAAAATAATTTTCTAAATATTTTTAATTTAATTTTTAATTAAAAAAAACTATTTAACAAAAAAAACTAATACTTGAATAATAATTTATGAAACTGTTATTTACCCATTTTATTGAATCTCATTACTTAATCTAGGTGTCTAAATTATATTAAAACTTTCTTTTAGTGAAATTACTAATCCATTTGGTCACATTACTAATCCCAAGCATAAAATCACTATTCATAATTTACTATTCATCAAAAATCAAGTTGATCTTATTAGACTCGAAATTTTGTGCTGAACATAATTGTAGAAGACCATTTTTCGAAAATCATTATACATTTATATTTATTTAAGGTTTAAATAAACATTTTTAAAATATCCTTTCTCTAAAATTCATCAAAAATATGCATACTATATTTATCCGGACATTTGAAAATTCATAAACTTCATCATAAGAAGAAATCCCAATTTTTATTTAAAACAAAGGATTACACAAGGCAATTACGGTCTCCTTACATAGCCCCTTATCACACCAGCATAGGACCTAAGTTTAAGGTGTGCTAAAGTGAGAGAATCCGAGGGAGGCTCGGCCAACATCGAACGAGTAGTAATTTCTATCAGTTTGAACTTCTCGCGAAGGCGATCCCGTTCTAGCTTCACATGATGAAGTTCAGCTTGGGTTTGGTCCAGAGCAAAGCCCAGTGGTGCTACCTCCTTCCCAAGTTCTGTTAGATGGGATTCGATCGGTCCAAGACTACTGGGTGAGGC